>VSMF01035604.1:0-21188 GCA_008750915.1 Microcebus jonahi
CCGACAATTATCTAACCTACTGGCTTTCTAATTCCAAAACTGTATGAGCAATAGATCAATTAGTCACACACACACACACACACACACACACACACACACTAACATTTACCAAGATTGGTAGGTCTGCAGAGACCTTACAAAGAGTCACTGGTATTTCTCTTGTGGAACCCTTTCTTCATCTCAGGAAAAGCCTCACAAGTTCATAAGTTAAATTCACACTGCCCTCTGACCTGCTTCCTTCCTTGGACTAGTACTGATATTTCACTAAATCCTTACAATGAGTCCACATCAGAGAAACTATCCTTCTCACGTTACTCAGTGGAAAATGCTATTTTAAAAGCTGGCTGCAGTTCGACCAGTTGCCCTAGGAAGACAGCAGAATTTCTCTTGAGTAACAAATTCTTCTTTTGTTTGAGAGAACAAGTTTATGAAATGTATAGCTATCAGCTAGTCTGGATTAAGAATAATGAGCAAAAAGAATAAATTCTCTTGTTCTGCCTAAGAAAGTAGCAGATATTTCCCCCTTGAAAGAGTGAAAGGGTAAATTGTGTTTAGTTTTGGTTTGGCCTGCTCTGCTTGCATTTGCTGGGGTGGGAGTACGGGCCTTGGAGAAGTGAAAAGCCAGAAAGGATTCCCCACCACCACCAGAGATGTGGGAGCAGGAAGCACAGAAGGAAGTTTTTAGAATGGAGTTTCTTATGGGAAGGAATAATTGATGGCAGCACCATGAAGATTGATACTCACTCAGAAATGCTTCCAATTATGTTTGATAATCCCCCTCTACTTTCCCCAAACAGGAGCTGAGAAGGTGACCACGCAGGCAGAGAAGCAGAAGGATGACCAAAGCGGTAGCAGCTATCAGCACATGCTCCAGGATGAGACTACCAGGTCAACCATGTGGTATACTGCACAAACCTGCAGTAGAATGAGGAGTGAGGACGAGCCTTTTTTATGGGTGATTTGAATATCTGAAGGCATTTCAGAGAGATCTAGATGCTTCCCCCGTATATAGCAGCATTTAGATTTCCACTTTGACAAAAACAGTGGTCTTTTCTTTCATCACTGTTGTAGACTTAATTTTGTTCCCCAAAATGTGTATATTGAAGCTCTAACCCCCATTGTGAGGGTATTTGGAGATGGGACCTTTGGGAAGTAATTAGGATCAAATTAGGTCATAAGGGTGGGACCCTAGTTCCATGGGATTAGTGTCCTTACAAAGGAGGAAGAGCGCAAGAGAGCACTATCTCCACACACTCACAGAGAAAAGGGTTATGAGAACACAGTGAAAAGGCGGCTATCTGCAAGCCAGAGAGACCTCACCATAAACCAACAATGATGATACCTTGATCTTAGACTTGAAGCCTCCAGAACTGTGAAAAATATATATTTCTGTTGTTTAAGACATCCATCAGGCCGGGCATGGTGGCTCATCCCTATAAGCCTAGCACTCTGGGAGGCCAAGGCGGGCAGATTGTTTGAGCTCAGGAGTACAAGACCAGCCTGAGCAAGAGCAAGACCCCGTCTCTACTAAAAAAAAAATAGAAAGAAATTAGCTGGACAACTAAAAATATATAGAAAAAAATAATTAGCTGGGCATGGTGGCACATGCCTGTGGTCCCAGCTACTCGGGAGGCTGAGGCAGGAGGATTGTTTGAGCCCAGGAATCTGAGGTTTCTGTGAGGTAGGCTGATGCCACGGCACTCTAGCTGGGACATCAGAGTAAGACTCTGTCTCAAAAAAAAAAAAAAAGCATCCATCAGTGGCATTTTGTTATGGCAGCCAAACAGACTAATACAATCATCAATAAAGCAATAAGGTTTGATTTACCAGTCCTAGAAAATTCCCCCCTCAGGAATATTTAAGCCTGGGTTCTATCCCTGGGTCCTAACTAGCTCAGAGCCATTGAATTAATAACTTAAGCTCTCTGAGCTTCTGTTGCAGCTTCCAGAGAAAGAGGACGCCAAAGTGAACCATCTTGGAAGTTCTTTCTAACTTTTCTGGTCTATTATTCCATGAAGCAATTTCAGTGTTAGAAAGTTGGTAAAAATTGTCAAGCCCCCAAATGAAGACCACAGCATCTCTATTACTAGAGGTAGGTGTTCAGAGGACTGGCCTACAGGACTTTTTAAATACTTTTCTAGTGCAAAGATTCTGTGCTATTTGATAAGGTTGTTGGCAGCCCCTGAGAAGGTATAGTCAAAAAAAGACATGGCAGGAAAGAAGTGTCATTCAGAGAAAACACCATTGATTTTTAAAAAGTGAATTGCAGCCTTCTCCTCCCCTTTCCTTTATAAACTGTGATTAGGCTGTACTTTGCTCGAGTTTACAATAATGATACCTTACACTCAACTCTGTGCACTCTGAAGAGTGGGCTCGAAAGTACTTTACCAGCTTGTAGAACAGAATCCTTCCCAAGCAGGGTGTACTGCCGGGCCCTCTCTGCTTTGCCCCTCCTCCGTGGTTAGTTAAACAGCAGGAATTCTTTTTAGGGCAGAAAAGCTAGGGAGAGAGCACTAAAGCAGCATATTTCCACTGACACAAAACCAAGAAAGATCCAGGGACAGGAGGGAAAAGAAGAGCACTCCTATTGACTGAAGGTCTAAGGTACACCACTTGCAATATTTGATATTTTCACCTGAGTTTATTCACTCTAACTTTCTTCCATATAAATGACCACTAAAATACTCTATAAGAAAAGTTAATCTACTCCTATGACCACCCTCTTCTGTCGGGCTCTTCCCATTTTTATTTATTTGACTCTATAGCCCCTGTGTAGGAGGCAAATGAAAACACTGTTTTTCAAGGAGCTAACAAATCCATCATGAACAAAATGGCAGCACTTTACAATCAGGAGTCAGGACGGCCATGTTCCAGGCTACTCCTCTCTCCCTTTCTCCTAGAGATGAGGAACAGGAAGGTGCAGGAAGAGCATTGGCTTTGAAGTCAGACAGAGTTTCTGGGATAGAAAAGATATTGAATGCAAATTTTGATGACCACAAAATCGTGCCAAGAGTCAATGCTGTTCTATTTAGTTCTGGATTTTCCTAAAGTTCTCACACACCATTGTCCTCTCTGGGGCACTCTTAGAAGTTCCATTGTACTCAGACTTGTGTGTGATTCAGACACGTTTGTCATTAAGTATAAAGATGTTTACTTTTGTATACAGCATCGTAATTTTCAAAATATTTTCAAGTGTTTATCTTATTTTATTCACATGAGTATGTGATGTTCATTTTTCCATTTTATACATAAGGAAAATGAAATATATAAAAGTTTAACTTGGTCTAAATTTTCAACCCATAAAATGTTAATAGATAATTCTCAGAAGGAACACACTTATATACAATAATTTCAACCCAATAAAATTTTAAGTAAATTTTTATTGAAGTTTCACATGGGTATAGAAAAGTAAAAACAAAAAATAATAATAAGCATATAACTCAAGGAAGGTGAGTTTGACAAAACAAACATGCCAGTGTAGCCAGCACACTGATTAAGAAATAGGACATTACAAGCACTTCAAAAGTTTCCCTCATTCTTCTTCCATTCACCACTTATAAGAATCAACAATAAGAAAATATTCAGGAAAAGAGACTATGACTTATAACCTGGGATGTTTATTGCAAAAATCATTTAATATTGTGGAAAAATTCTAAATACTGAGTTCTTAAGAAATGGTTAAATAAATCATGGTATAGTTATAGACCAGAATAATATTCACATTTGGCCTCCAATTAAAATAGAGTAAGTGAAAAAATTATAGTTCTCACTCTAACCAGAACAAATCAGATAAGCTACAAAATCAAGGATCTGAAAATAGGAGGGAAAAAAATGAAACTTAATTAAACTAAATTCCTGAAAGTGACACCGTTTTTATTTATTTTTTCTTTGTTCATACAAAAAAGAAAGACAGCATTTTGTAAGAGTAGAGACACATAGCTGCTTTCATCCTTGATAGAGAGGTAGAGGGAAGAGGAAGCCATCTTAACCAGGAGGAAGGAGAAACTATCTGTCTTTTTTTGTATAAACTTTTAATAGCTACATGTGAGCTTGATGAAAAATTAGAATCCTGAGGAGTGCCAGCCACAGAGTCCATACACACCTACCAACTTTTTTACTCATCTTCTCAAAGTGAAAGGTTTACTACACCAGTATATGAGGGCAGGGCAGGAGAGCCAAGAGAAATCCTACATAAAGCATGTGGAAGTCCCTCAAGTCCAAAGCAGTGCCTTACTGAAGACTACAGACAGAGAGGAGAACTGACAGAAACCCTACAGCTTGCTCTAGTAGGCAATCTAAGCCCTCACCTAGTACATGGAAACTGTCCTCCTAAAGCTAGGAACAAGACAGGAGGGAAAAGGGGTCTCCCAAAGTTCAGAAAGCCAGGCAAAGAACTAGAGAGCGAAGCAAACTCTCAATTGATCCAAAACTCTGGCATCTGGTAAAGCAGAGAAACCAACCACAGTTCAGAAATCCAGTGACTGTCTTCTGAAGCAGAGATAAATCTCAAGAATCTCACAGTTACTCGGATTTTATAATATGCTAATGGAAAAGTCCTAATCCTGTCCTCAAACATTTGAAGTCAATGGGAAATCAAATGTAACTAAAGTTGCAACAAAGCCCCAGCCCACCACAGCTACTGAGTAGATTACTGTACTAGAGATCTAATAGATCTCATACCAGATCCCATACTAAAGACCTGACAGAAGAAATGATGTGTCTTTTTCTGAGGATAGGCATTATTCAATTCAGTCTCCACTAACTTTTTTGTACACAATCTCCATCATATAATCAAAGGTTAGTACACACATAAAGAAAAAAATGGGACCCATGGTTAAGAGAATAAATAGTGGATAGAAGTAGGTCTCCAAACTTGGAGAAGTACTTTAATACAAGAAAAGTACTTTAAAATAAATGCTATAAATGATAAAGAATCTTGTGGGAAAAATACATTGCAAGAGAGAAATTTCAGCAGGGAAATGGAGATTATAAAAAAACAATGAAAATTCCATAAATAAAATTGTATAATACAAAAATGAAAAGTTCTAAGGGCTAAATAGCATACAGAACACAGAAGAGGAAAGAATCAGTGCAGTTGAATATTGGTCAGTTTAAATTATTCCAACTGGAATACAAATAATAATAATATTAAAGGAGAAAAAATAGACTGAGCATGTTAAGATCTGTCAGACAATATCAAACTATCTAATTAATGTAAAGATAATTATATACATGTAGAACATGATAAAAGATTTACAAAGGATATGAGACAAAAGTGCATTTCATGATTCTGAAACTTCTCACCACATATAGGGTATGTAAAAGGGTTATGAATGGGAGATTGAAAAAGAGGAAGATGGGAGAAAGTTGCTTTGGATACTTTCTTTCTGGACAGAGCAATGAATGCTGTGTGGACCACATTGTCCCCCAGTGTGAGAGGCAGATACAAAGGAACGCTGCATCCTAACTTCCAAGCTTCATAAAAGGGGCTTCACCAAAATCACACAGAAGGATCTTCTAAGAAGAAAGTTCAGTAGGCTGTAATTCCTGCTATTCCCAACCAAGAGCAGGGTATAAGGGGGCCCGTCCCTACCTGAAGGGACAGAGGCTCTATAGCTTGGGGTGCACAGTGAACCTGCTCCTGACACCAGCTTGGAAAATCCAAAGGGCAAGCGATGGGCTGCTAGCTGCTCTGCCGGAAGTGAGAAAAGGCTGGCTTGGCATCTTCACTCCCAGGAATGAAGAACACTGGGTGTTCCCATAAGAGGGACAAAGAGAATTGTTCAACATTAAATAGCTATTAGCTCAGAATATTCCATAAAGAGTTTTCTTCCTTTAAAGTAAGTGAACGCTGTGCCTGTTCCATTTGGGATGTGTATGTATATCATTCAGCAGAATTGGCTGTTGCTTCCAGTCGGCTCCCTTGGGTTGTGGCAGGCGAGCTGCCTTGGGAAAGCCACCAGACAAAACCAGCCGAGGCACCAGAGGAGAATAACAATCTTTGAAATTCATTTTTTTTTCCAGCAGCCATACATTGGGGCCCTGCTACCTATGAGGCACAGTGCTAAATATTTTGGGAGCACATGGACATGGATATTGTTCTCAAAAAGTGAAAAAAAAAAAAAAATACATGGTCAAATGTAACTAACATCATGAAGTAAAAACCATGTTGTCTAGTTATTTAGGAAAAGAAGAGGCTATTTATCTGAGACTATTTCAGAAGTGTGGTAGCTGGTTGGGGGCTGAGACAGGGATCATGGAGCAAATCAGGAAAAGCTTAATGGAAAAGTTGGTGTTTGATCTAAATTAGAAGACTGATGCACTCTAGCTGGGGCAATGGAGTAGATGCTGTCTCAAAAAAAAAAAAAGACTGATAGATTAGCGCAAATGCAGTGGATAAGGGGAAAGACATTCCTTGTAAAGCGTGGAGGGAAGCAATAAGGTGTCTTAGAGATAGAGTGAGCTGTGATATCAGACATAAACTTCAAAACCCTACCCCACTACTTTATCCCTTATGACCTGGACAGATTATCGTACTCCTCTCCGTCTCAACTTCATCATCGGTAACATGAGCGTAATAGTCCTAATTTTTATGGCTGGCACATAAGCACCCAGTAAGGGTAGTTGGGGTTACTAATAGTCCTGAATAAAGTCATAGATATGAGGATATGCAGGAGTGCATAGAAAGGATCATAAATAACAACAACTAGTAGACGGGGAAAGATAAAAAACCAGTTATATTCAGATATTCAGTTATATTCAGAAACCAGTTATATTCAGATATATATTCAGGCCTGGAACAATAGAGAGTTTGGAGTCTTATTGCATAGCAATAGAGACAATTGGGGGTTTTTTAGCAAGATCAGAGCTGTGCTTCAAGAGAATTAATCAGTCTTTAATTATTGTGCAGAAGAGTTTAGCTGCTTCCTGTCTCAAACCAGAATCCAAATTCAAATTCTTACAAGGCCAAGGCAGTTAACACAAACCAGTGAGGAAACACCCCAAAGGGGGTGGTCCCTACTTAGCACCCACATTTCCATGTGGGAACACCACAATATGCATCAGATTGTTCTGATTTTTCAGGAAAAATGTGGAGCCTTAGGTGACAGATCCTGATTTTTATATATTAGATACCTGTTTGTAAACATCATTAGTAGATCAAATCTATTCATAGGAGTGCTCAGCCTGGCAGCTGCCTCTCTGAGACCTCTGGCCTGGTGCCTCTCCATATCTGAAAAGGATCTTTGATTTGCCTTTGCATAATGGTGTTCCAAGAAAGGGCTGTCTTTGTTGTTTTGGTTGTTGATGTTTTCTCAAAACAATAAAGAAATCTGCCCTCAAAGGTGAATTCAAATCTATATCCCTAGAGAAACAGAAAAATTGCTGACACCTTTAGAGTAGCAGTTTTCTCCTGCTTCTAGCCATCATTTGAAAACAATATTGGGCTCTAGGCTCAACCAGAAAACCCCATTATAAATTTCAACATTTCTTCCTCTGATAGTTTTTGGGCCTGAAACAGTATTTTGTAGCCAGAATATGGAGTGGTTTCTTTTTTTTTTCTTTTTTTTTTTTGAGGGGGGTAAATTATTTGATTATATAGGATTATTTCTTTGAGATTTTTAAGAAAAATTAATCCAGGAATGACTTCAGAATTCTTCAGGACTTCAGAATGTAGTGATCTGTCATCAAGGTTTTGTCTCCCTTGCCCCCATGATATAATAAGAATAGAGATGACATTTTCTGAATACCAAGCCCTTTAGTGTACTAATAATAATCTTCACAATAACCACTATTGTAAGTCCCATTTCACAGATGAACATGCACAAATTCCAGAGGGATCAGAGACAGCCAGTGTGGGGAAAACTGGAATCCCAAAAAATGAATAGATCTTTACAGGAAGAAGCTGAAGGTAAAATGCTGGATTCCAGGGACTGAAGAAACAACTGCAAGGAATGAGTTAGGATAGAGGTCACCTCTTGCAATAAGAAGGCTACAGGGGAGAAAGCCCTAGAAATACAGGGATTCCTGAAGAACCTACTAAATACCTCTTGAACAAGATAATGCACTTTTAAAACATATCAAGACCAAAGAATGTGCATCAGTCTACAATGGTCTTGATTTAAGTAATAACTTTCCTAGTCTTCTGTCTTCCCACACTTCCCAGCCCCACCTCACTAATCCGGGAGAGATCAGTAACATAGGTTAGCAAGATGAGGGAGGAAAGGAGAACTTGAGTGTAGGACAAGAGAGAAGAGACTGGCACCTGCCCCTCCCAGAGTGAGTGGGCTCCCTGATGCTAGCCTACCTGCGGGAGAGGAATAGTTTTACTTTGGAATCAAGGAATAGTTTTACTTTTGAATCAAGTTGGAAATTTGGATGATTGCATGGAGCTAGGCATTTTAATATCTGGTTGAGACTATTGATAATACCTAAATTATTATCCCCAAAGAATTTTTGGCAGTGCCTGAGTTTGCATCCAGAGCAAGAGAAGTAAACCAACAGAACTGAGTGAAATGGACTTAGGGAGATAACAAATAAAACTGCTTATCACATCTCACAAGCAACATTTGTTCAAGACATGGGCTGTATAGGCTACAATTTGGTAACTGAATGTTATAAATTAAACCCTGAATATTCAAGAAGGGAAAAGATCCATGATTCTGAAACAAAGACTACCTTTTGGCTATATGGTCCCAATTCTAGGTGGAAAAGAGAAATAGAAGTCCTAATCCTGCTGGGAATCAAATTTTCACTTCCTAAGAAGCATACAGATGTGAGCAACAGTGAAAATAAAAAGAAATGATCAAGGGAAAATGAAACTCTGTTGGACTCAACCCTGGTATGTAGATGCGTGGACAAAAGTCACAATGGACATCATCTTACTTCTTTGGAGGAAATGTAAAACTATAATCCTACTATGTCTTGAGATTCTTTGGCTTCACGGACCATATCAAGACACGTACACACACAATCTGAGTGTCATGTACATAGAAAATACCATGCTGGAGACAGTGTTAGGGTTCTGGCTCAGTCCCCACACCCAGCTTAAAGAATGTGGGATGCTGTCAATAGTTAGCTGCTGAGTTCTGACTATTTGCCCTAGGAGCCTGACCCTCAATCAACCATCTGTGATGAATGCAGCCCAGGCTGAAAGGCAAGGACCCAGCTGAGGAATTTATTCCAAACAAGAAATACTCTGATATTGCAGCCCAGCAGTGTTTGTATGCAGGCCTTGGGCCATCTCAGCAACCCTAGGACTTAGAAGGGAGGACAATATTTGAGATGTCTGGTCCATTGAGGGACATGCACAGCTCACACATATTCCATCAGCCCTTTCTATTTAACCCTGCTTAGCTTTCCCTCCATAATATCCCCAGTAGTCACTCTGGTTCACCCAGGATGACAAGAAAGAATTATGGTTGAAAGATGAGGTTGTAATGTGCTCTGAGATCACTAAAAATACATTTGCTACAGGTCAACTCCAGCCATAACACAAGGGGCTATGGGTACCACAGAAGGTGCCGCAACTACTTGGTTTCAAGCCTGAAAAAGTAATCAGACTCCACTGTTCTGCTTTTGCAATTGCAGAGCAGAGTCATTCAGTAAATGCTTAGAATCCTTAAACCAACTGAAGGAAAATCACATCTTGATCCATCAGTGTTCTGGGAATTAGAAATGCTCTATCTTCAATGTGTCCGGCAGTGAGGAACCAGACACAAGGAGAATGAATGACTTTCGTCTCTGATCACCTGCTTAACAATTAGTCCACATTCATGCTTTGAGCACCTACAGGTGCCCAGCACTATGATAGATGCAAAGATGAAGGCAACATACCTCCAGTGAGTTCACAGAGTAGTAGCAGAAATATAGCAAATGCATAACAATTACCATTCAACGGAGAATACATTTTACATCTTAAGAGAAGTATGAATTGGGAGGTCTTCAAAGATAAATGGAGTTTGGATGCAGAGACAGGCAGGAAAAGTGTTTCAGGCAGAGGGATCAACTTGGGCAGAGGTTAAAAAAAAACAATAGTACAGGATTTGTTCAGAGGACAGTCTGTAGCTCAGAGTGTGGAGCTAGGGTTAGGTAGGGAAGATTGAGTTTTCCTAAAAGCAATCCTGAGACAAGAGATTGGGTTCATATAGCTTATTTTGGAGTGATTCCAGGAAACCCAGGAAAGGAAAAGTAGTGGAATCTCCCGGGAGAGGGAAAGCCAATGAAGGGTGAGTTAATGGGTAGGTTGCCACTGTGGGCAAATGGAACACATCCCCACAGGAGACCTACTGAAAGGCTGCATAAAACACAATGCTGAATTGTCCTCCCAAGGGACTAGGGAGATGGGGTTGTTAGCCATCAACTCCCATCTGTCTTGGGTTGAGTGTTGCCGCTTCCTGGGCGTCAGTGCCAAGACCACTTCCAGCTGAGCATCTCCTTCAGCTAGAGAAAGCCCTCAAGCAAAGAGACACAGGCACTCGAGGCAAGAAACCATTCAAGTGTCCACTGAAGCTGCAGGTGACCCTCCAGGGCCAGCCATGGTTGGCATCTTCTTCAAGAGATAAAAAACTAAAACACCAAATTATGAGACAATATCAAATACCTCATATTCCTTTCATTTAAATTCAAGTCAGTAAATATTTCAGAGCCCTAAACACCGTGAAGGAAAAAAATATATGAATTAAATATGGTTCCTCCCTCAATGGTCATATAGTCCTAAGGAGTTTGGATTTTATTGTCCAGTGAGTAGCCACTAAAGATTTATGAGAAGGTGAGTAACCTGATCAGATCACTAGTCTCATAGTGGTCAGTGCCATGAACTGGCAGAAAATGATATTTGAGATGGGAAGGCCATTTGATAAAGCCCAGAGCTACAGCAGTGGTAATGAAGAATTGAAAGACGTGTGTGTGTTTGTGTGTGTGTGTAAGAAATGGAGACAAGTAAAATTAATAGGATGAAATGAAACTGGCAAGATATGACTGCTGATGGGGTATAAATGATGAAGATGAAGGAGGATTGCAGGAAATTCAGACCTTTAGCCTTGAGGAAATACTGGTAGCATAAACAGAAATAAAGAAATCAGAAGACTTTAATATGTGGAAAATAATTTTGTTTTTTCCTATTTGGACTTGAACTCACAGTACAACTCTCTCCCACTATTCCGTCTGACTCAGCATTCCAATCACTTCTCCTAGATTAGGGCTCTGGGCTGCTAGCAATTTACAAACTGTTACAGCTATTTAGAGTCTTTTCCAGGTCTTCTGGGCCCAAAGAAGCAGAGCTGGGTATTTAAGATACATGTATTGTCATCAGTTCCCAATAAATTCCATATTGTTTTGGTTTTGTTTTATTTATTTATTTATTTATTTATTTATTTATTTATTTATTTATTTTACAAGAATGGTCTTTCTTTCCACAAAAGCACAAGTCTGTTCTCACCAGTGAGGCTGATCTAGCCTGGGCAGGAGGTTAACCTTTTCCCCAAACAGAGGTTAATGCTAAAGCAAGGAAGAACACCTGGCTTTAATGACCCTGGCACCTGGGAGCCTTCCTTCTAAAGGAGTACCACAGGCACCTCCCACATGTGCTTCTGTCAACAGAAAAATACCCCAATCCTTGTCAGGACATTTATAGCGTTCCTAGCTTCTATATGAACCACAAATGCAGCTGAAAGGTTTCTCCCTTCTCTCTTTTCTTCTGAAGTTTCTTGATTATTTATTTGTTAGTGGGAGGTAAAAGAAGAGGTAAGGTTTGGTTTCAGAGACTCCACAAGTGGCCAGTCGGGTTAGGGGTCTGGATTCATAGCAATTGTGCTTTTCAGCCTTTTTTTTTTTTTTTTTTTTTTCTTAAGCAATGAGATGTCTCCAGGGGGTTATGCCCCAGCTACAGGATGTCTCTGGGGAACCAGAATCACAGGGCAGAGCTCTGGGATACCTAGGATTTCCACCACGGGGTAGCCTCATACAGTAGGCCCTCGGATCAAACCACAATAATGTACAACTGCCAATTACCCAGAGATTGGGAGTCACACTGAAGAAGGAGAGACCTCCAAAAGCTGGAGAAGGGGGTTATTAGCCTGAGGGAACACCTGTGAGTTGAGGGCACTCCCTCTGGATGCCAAAGGGACACTTTGGGCTGTCCTAGAGCCAAATTCAGCACCCATCTGCACTTTCTCCTCAGCCAGCTTAAATTCCTGTTGGGAGAGTTGTGATCAGAGCTAAGAGTGCCACCTACAGACATTTCAGTGCTAAGTATTTATGGGAAAATGTGAACGAAGCCATTCGCAATCAATTCTGCAAGATCCTATCAGATCTTAAAGTGTCATTGGTAAAGAATGATGGGTGCGTGCCTGTGTGTGTGTGTGTGTGTGTGTGTGTGTGTGTGTGTGTGGTGTACTGGGGGAGGGGATGGGAGATAGAACAGGAGAAATAAAAAATTACTAAGATTCCAGGCCCGAAGATGGATGGGAAGCTGCTGAAGACATGAACAGACATAGGAATTCAGAAAGAGGCTCAGGACACGTTCCTGAAGACACGTTCATCCCTAACTTCCACCCTCACCCCTAACTTCCGCCCTCACACATACGTGCACACGCACGTATGCGTGCGCATGCGCACACACAGAGCCTTAGCCGCAAGTAAGACTCTCCTTGCTTCTCTTCTGCCAGCATTTCAGACACTTCCTTGAGGTCTGGGCTCAGAGCTCCTGGCAATTTGTGGCATGTACTGACAGAACTGTTATATCCGCGTTTCTTTTTGGTTTATTGAGACTTTCAATGGCTACGGAAAGTGCCATGGTGGCTGGTCCCCTCTCTTGCACACACTGTCCCGCACTGCACTCACCACTACCACCCTACCCCGACTACTCCCATCTCTGCCCAATAGCAGATGTCTCAAGATCTGGAAGGTATGGAATGTGCTCTCATGTTAGAAGAGGACTGGGCATCAATCCTTAAAACATCAGGGACTTAATATGTATATTTTCTTCCAGATATTCTCAACAGTCAGCATTTAACCCAAAGGAATAAACCTCTAGTGGTAGAATTTTAGACTGGTTAAAGAAGTAATTTGGGGGCATGGATCCTCTTCTGAATTCTTAAATTACATCACATTAGATTTACCTGTATTCATTTATTTATCACAAATGCTGAAGTCAACACCTTGCCCTTTTATGTAGTGTAATGGGAACCAGTCAGTCAGAACTGGGTACAAAGTTCAGCTCCACTCCACCTCATTCCAGGCTATGTGACATGCAAGTCATTGAGCTTATCTGTGCCTCAGTTTCCTAATCTGTAAAAAGAGAAAAAAAAATACCTCCCTCACGGATGAGTTACAGATATAAATGTTGTAGTATCCTTCAAGCAAATCCAATGCCTCACGCATAGCAGGTGCTCCATAAATGCTGGTTTTCTTCCCTTGATTCTTCTGTTCCCAATTGCGATAGAGACAATGACAGTAATTTCTAAAGCCGCCTTGTTTAGATTTCACTGTATTCCAGGTATCCTCTTCCGCTTCGCCCAGGTCATTCTTTCCCTTACTCACAGAAGGTCATTATGTTAATTAAACACTTTCTCATGCTTGTCATGACATCTTACTTTAAACCCAAGCTCTCCCCACTTCATACAGCTTTCAGTAGAACATAAGAGAGGAAATTAAAGTCCCCCAATCACAGGGCCACAATTTCAAAATGTACCAGCTTTTCTTAATGAAAATATGTTCTAAGACAGTACATAGAAGGAAAAATATTTACCAGAAACTCTAGCATGCACAAGAGGGGTTAAAAGGAAAGTGAGTTATAATCATGGTGTTGATTCTTTTTCCTTTTTATTTCTCCTGAGAGTGGAGCTCATTTTCCTGGCTCCCAATACAATGACACCATATTGGACACATGTATATTTTTAGAAGAGCTGTGTTATCGTTGACCTAGTACGTGTGCTGCTTTAATCATCCAACTCATGCCTGGGTGATCTGGGTGATGGGCCTAACACAACAGGGAGGCAATGGCTAGACAAAGAGCCATTTCCTGAAATGTGCAGGAAAATAATCAAACAAGGAGATTATGCAAAATTCCATCATTATGTACAATACTTGTCTTCTTGAGCCAGGAATAAGGGGACATTCCTCAGTTTATTTCTCATTGAACGGATCCCTTGTTTCCCTCCTTCCACTCCTTTCAAAATCTAAGAGAGATTTCCTCTCCCAGTGAGGTCAGGCCATCCATCTTCATAGCTGCAAGGTTGAGGGGTGATGTGAGAGAGGGAAGAAAGCGTGAGGACACTTGTATTCTATCCTCAGAACCTGACTCACGGATCAAGCAGGTTGAAGCAAGGTGAGGATGAAAGGAGCATCATTTTTACCCTCTCCTGATTCACAGCTGAGGCTCATTTTTCTGATCACACAAGTGTGACTGAAAACAACAACACTGTTCTCTGGAAAGACCTTCAGCTGTTCAACGTATGCAGTGGTTGGCAAGAAGGAGATGAAGGTGGAACCACCAAAGCTAATTCAACGGAGAGGTCTCATAAAAAAAAAAAATCACTTCTTGGAGTGATGATATATTACTTTCAAACCATGAGTCTGAGATGTTGTGGCAACCCACATAAGACACCACCAACATAACATACTTACTCTCTTGATGACTCCAGATATAGCCAGTTGGACACAGGAAGGAAAAGTAGACATTTTATAACTTACCCATGAAGTCTGTGATTCACAGAAATTTCAAGACAGAAAGTAAACAACTCTGAGGTCAGCAAGAATCTCATAAGCACACAGTTAGTCTCAAGCTAGTGTTCCAAACACTCATTTGTTGAGAGCTGAGCATACGTTTCCCCGTGGAAACAGTGTTGTTTGTGATATTTAGTCACAGCCCCGTCCTCATAACCCATACTGTCTCGAGAAGTCATGGCAGGACCCCATTGTTCTCTAATTAGGTGCTACAGTCACAATGTTTGCTTTCCCCCAAATTCACATGTTGAAACCTAATCATCAATGCAATAATATTAAGAGGTGAGTCCTTTAGAAGGCATTGGGTCATGAGGGCAGGGCCCTCATGAATGTGACATGTGCTCTTCTAAAAGAGCCTCGTGGGAGCTCATTTTCCTATTCCACCATTTGAGGACACACACAAGGCACCACCTATAAAGAGTAGGCCCTCTCCCGACACCGAATCTGCTGGTGCCTTTATCTTGGACTTTCCAGCCTCCAGAACTGTGAGCAATACATTTCTGTTCTTTATAAATTACCCAGTCTGAATTATTTTTTTATAGCAGCCCAAACAGACTAAAACACTGGGATACTCATTGTAACCATATACATAAGCCACGATGCACCAGGAAGGCCACAGTCACAGGATACACATGATGTGTCTTCCTGGAGTCAGTTGCACTTAATAAGTCATTTTAAATATAGCCTGCATATGAATGTATGGAATGGAAGGCTAAATTCGCATGAATCTTTAAAATAAAACCCAGATGTGCACAGAAATTATAAATGGCAGTTAACCCTGTGATCACGTTATAAAAATTTGCGTGGTTTGAGTTGCTTTTTTCCAACAAGCATGAATACATTTATTTAGGGGGAAAAGAGTTTTTTAAATCAATAAAGCATAGACATGTTAAGAAATCTCTCGCTGGGCAAATTTATTCTGTGTCCCCAGACACAGTTGATTCATTGACTCTCCTCCAACACTGAGGTCTTCGCATGGGCAGGCCTGAGAAATAGTGGGATGAAAAGATCCCTGGACTGGACCCAAGATTCAAAAGAACAGCCTTGAAGGCCCAGTTTCACCACAATACATCTGATACTGAGCATATTGTTTCTATTGATTACTCATTACCCAACACGCATGTTTTAAGCATTTACTGTGAACTAGGGATGTTATTCACCTGTAAAGTGGGGACAGTGATATTAAAGTGGGGACAGTGATATTAGCATACAGAATTATTATAAAGGTCAAATAAGGTACTAAACATAAGATCATTTCATAACTACAGTTCTATACAAATGTAGGATACTTTGAGACTTTAGGTACTTTATGGATTAAGAAGAATGTTCTGGGTTAAACTTTGAGCCTAACCACCATTTCTAGCATTGTTTCTATGCAGGACACACTATGTTAGAGCACTAGGAAGGCGTTCCTCTACTTATCTCTTCCTCTTCCTCTAGCCACTCTGCCTCATCTCTCGTATGATCTACACCGCTGGCCAGCCAATGATAGAATGAGCCCACATCACGAATTACTTTTCCTTTCTAATTTCAGATCCAACAGCCACTGATCAACTTTTACGATGAAAAAGAGAACGTATTGCTTTAAAGAATCCCTCTGATCCTCAAGGGGTGCCATCCCCAACCCCTGGCCGGCAGATCAGTAGGTGGCCTGTTAGGAACCTGACTGCACAGCAAAGCTTCATCTGTATTTATAGCTGCTCTCTATTGCTGGCATGACCACATAAGCCCTGCCTCCTATCAGATCAGCATTGGCATTAGATTCTTATAGGAGCACGAACCCTACTATAAACCGTGCATGCAAAGGATCTAGGTTGGATGCTCCTTATGAGAATCTAGTGCCTGATGACCTGAGGTGGAGCTGAGGTGGTGATGCTAGCACTGGGGAGCAGTTGCAAATACAGACTGTCATTAGCAGAGAGGTTTGACTGCACAATAAATGCAATGTGCTTGAATCATCATGAAACCATCCCCCCTCCACCCTCATCTGTGGAAAAATTGTCTTCCAAGAAACTGATCCCTAGTGCCAAAAGGTTGGGGACTGCTGCTCTAGAGCCCTATAATAAACCCAATGCTCTTTTAATATGTCACAAATCAAGTATTCAATTATAAAAAACATTCATGTGTCAGGTGATTGCAAGTTACTACATGAGGAGTTCTGAAGACAAAAGTAGCTAAAACAAATAGAAACAAATCTTTTCCACAAGTGTGCCGTTTCTTCTGGAGTTAAGACAGCCCTGAGTCCTGCAGGGAGTTCCCTGCTGGCTACTCAGACCCACATCCCAGGACAATATCAGTATACAGTCTTCTCAGAGGAGCTCAGCCTTTGGGGCCACCAGGCAAAAGAAAAGCCACTCTGCAATGAGAGTGAAAAAGGGGAGAGGAGGAGTAAAAGTAAAGCAACCACCAAACCGAAGAACATAGTAGTTTTCATCTCAAGGAGAGCTCTTTCAGAGGCTGGAAGCTAGAGCCACACTGGAGGGGACTATTGTAAATGATGGGAATTCTGCCAAGGGATCCAGTTGAAATCTGCGATTTGAAAGGGCTGAATGCAGGTAACCTTCATTCAGGCCAAAGAAAATCACAGAGCCTTTCAATTTGGGGGCAGATGGGTGGGGAGCAGGGAGTCAATCCTTAGAAGGCTTATAGACTAATTGGAAAAAGTTTTGACTAAAGCATCTAGAAGCACAGGAACCAATATCATGGCTGTTAAGTTCATTCAAAAGAGAATAGAAACTACTTTCTGACCATATCTGCACATGGCCATGGAAACAAGCTTCTTTCTTCAAATGAACACACTTGTATTAAGCACCCCATGTTTGAAACACTGGAAAAGCATTCAATGAACTGAAATGAGGATGGATAACCTCTGAGTTCTGTTTATTCACTATTGGGAAAACAAATGCCTACATAGACTCCCTTATGCAAAGCCTACAGAAATAGCTTTGCAGAAGGAACTCTGTGTCAAGGGGCACCAAACCACAGTGTGGAAATACAGAGGAGACAGATTAATTTTGAGAGAATATTTGAGAGAGCAACTTGAAGGAGAAATAGTTTTAAATGATAAAATGAAAGAATAATATAAGTAGATGGAATTTGCAGAGGTTAGTAATTTGGTAACTAAAGCAGCAATAATTAGTCAAAATGCCCAGCCACAAACAAACAAAAAAAAAAAAAGTAGAAGAAGAAGGAGAGGAGGGAAGAAAAAATAATCAACAAAACATGTTTGCACCAGTTTTTTGCACCATCCTTACTTTGTATCTCCCCGCTTTCTCTTATGTAACTAGCTCATTTAAATATCAGGAGTTTAGCAGATGCTATTGGCTACTTCTCCAACATTCATCTCCTTTCTTCTACTTTGTTCAAGTGGCTACCCTAAATATGGCCTTGGGCTGTAAGATAGACTAGCCCCATCCTGATCCACAAGGGTGAATCCTGACTGATCCACGCCTATCACAGTTGCCTTAAACCTCTCCTTGCCAGTGGTTTGTTCAGGAATGAGCTTCTGAAACCATTTTGGCCAATAACACTGGAAGACTTCAAGAAAAGATGTTTTTTATTTTAAAAATGGACCCAAAAAGGAGACTATTGGTTTTTTTTTTCTTCTCTCTCTGGATATTGTGTGATCTAGATGTGGTGCCCAGAGCTGCTGGTATCATGTGAGGATGGCAGAGTGGGAAAATGGAGGGAGGCTGGTTCTTAATGACAGCACCAGAGAACTAACCAGCCCTGAAGGCCCTGCGTCTCCACTTCATGCTATGCAAGAAAATAAATGGCTTTAATTCTCCAGCCAGCTGCTTCAGGTTTCTGTTACTTGTGCTGAGGGAATCCTAACTGACACCAGGTCCCATATCTTTGCTCTGTTCTGGCAGGGAAATAGGACCAACATGGACTCCAGGAGATGGTTCACTGCCATTAAGTTTTGCATGAATAAAAATGTAGTCAAGCCTGCCTATAAAACTTTGCATGCTATACATCCAATCAAGGTCTGATAACCAGAATCTACAAAGTACTAAAGCAATCAGCAAGGAAAAATCAAACAACTCCATTAAAAAGTAGGCAAAAGACATGAACAGAAACTTTTCAAAAGGAGATAAACTAATGGCCAATAAACACATGAAAAAATGCTCAATGTCTCTAGTCATCAAGGATATGCAAATGAAAATCACAAGGAGATATCACCCGGCTGCAGTCAGAATGGTTCTTATCAAAAAGTTCCAAAACAACAGATGCTGACATGGATACAGAGAGATAGTAACACTTATACATTGTTGGTGGGACTGCAAACTAGTTCAACCTCTATGGAAAGTAGCATGGAGATATGTCAAAGAACTAAAAGTTCACCTACCATTTGATTCAGCAATCCTACTAGTGATATTCGCCCAGAGGAAAAAAAAGACATTTTATAAAAAAAATACTTGCACTCAAATGTTTATAGTAGCACAATTCACAATTGCAAAGATATGGAAACAACCCAAGTGCTCACCAATACATGAGTGGATGAATGAAATGTGGGATGTGTATACCATGGAGTACTACTCAGCCATTAAAAACAAATGGTGATCTAGTATCTTTTGTAACAACCAGGATAGAACTGGAGAGGGTTCTTCTAAGTAAAGTATCACAAGAATGGGAAAAAAAAATACCACATTTACTAAATACTAAATTGGAACTAATCCATCAACTCTTATGTGCACATATGGAGATAAAACTCAATGGAAATCAAGCAGATAAGAGTGAGGAGGAGGGGGTGGGTAAATTCACACCTAACAGGTACAATTCTCATTGACCTGCACCAGCAATACCTGCTTCCTGCATGTAGACACCAGCAATATCTTATATCCATCCACCACTTCCTATTTCCAAAGCACGTGGAAACATTATTTCACATATATTTTATCCTCAATAAAAAATGGGGGGGGGCAGGTAGACTAGGTATTTCTACCTCTACTTTTAACAAATAGACAAACTAAAATCCAGAAAGACTAAATGTTATTTATAAAACCACACAGTGGATGTTACAGAAGGAACTCTGACTTTGGCTTTCATTCCCTAAAAAGACCAGGAATATAGGAATATGCCTATGAATATATTTTAATACATTTGTTTATATTATTGAATATAAATATATCATTTTAGAAATATATTTGATATTCATTATTAAATTATATATATAATTAAATGCAACTATAAGTCACAAAGGATTCAGGCCATAGAGAGCTCTTACATGATAATAGGAATGTGCAGAAAAAACTTGTTTGAGGGAGATTTTGAGTGAGGAGTCTTACTTCCAGGTTTTCTGACTCCCAATCCAAGGGATTTTCACCATACCATACTCACTAGAACTCAACAAGCTTTTTATTTTATTTTTATTTTATTTTTTAGCTTCTACTATGTAGGAGATGCCCCTTGGGCTGAGTCTTAAATGATAGGTAGAGGTCAGACAGGGAATCAGGGAGGGAGGAAGGAAATCCCTGGCAGAGAGAACAGCCTATGCTACCATGACAAAGAGCCTGGTGCTGGGAAACTTTTCGTGCTGCTGGAGCACAGAATAAAGCAAGCTCCAAGAACGAAACACAGAAGAGGAGTACAACAAAAACTACTGTCTGCCAGAAACTCAGTCCTGTTCTCCACGGAGGACTTTGAAAGCCAGGCTAAGGAATTTGGGCTTTCTTCTGTTAAGTCCATGGTCTTAAACTTATTCTGCTCATACACACTCTAAATAACTGCAAAACTATGTGTTAAAGTCTGCAACTTGCTTTGAATTGTATGGTAAAACAAGGGGGATTTAGGGATGCATAGATAGATGACTAGGTGGATAGATTTGTAATAAGGCAAATATATTGAAAGGTTTATAGAATCTAAGTGGTATGTTCGTGGATGTTCGCTGTATAATTCTTTGGCCTCTGTATGTTTAAAATTTTTTCATCAAAAAAATGGTGTGGGAGAAAAAACTATATTCCTCTCATAAGTTTTTATGATTTTTTTATCATAGGCTTATTTTGGGGGGCAAAAGACATAGAAAATGTTAAACATTCTATAAAATGAAATAAGATGGCAATTGAATGTTTATGAAATAAATATTGTGTTTTATAATTTGATAAATAGATTTTAACTACCTTGTTGATAAAGCACAGTAAATCTGAGAGAAATCATATAAAATATTTTATCCTTAGTTTTTATACAATTATCTTGAAAATAAGATAGTCTCCCCAAACATTCTAGTTACATCTAAGACTCAGAATTATTAACCCTTACAGCTCCATCTGGTGTGAATTCAAACCAATCCAACACCAGCCAAATCCAAGCTCACCTTAACAGAGAGATGTGTAGGACTGGAAAAACAAGGAGCTGAACATGATCGAAGTATAATGATTAACCATTAAAGAAAGCTTATCTACCTGTAATCCTAGCACTCTAAGAGGCCGAGGCGGGTGGATTGCACAAGGTCATGGGTTCAAAAC
>VSMF01035606.1:0-83105 GCA_008750915.1 Microcebus jonahi
GGAAGCAACACCTGGTGGACCTGTTCTGCAGCCACACCTGGCTCTGTCAGGGAAGCAACACCTGGTGGACCTGTTCTGCAGCCACACCTGGCTCTGTCAGGGGAAGCAACACCTGGTGGACCCGTTCTGCAGCCACACCTGGCTCTGTCAAGGGAAGCAACACCTGGTGGACCTGTTCTGCAGCCACACCTGGCTCTGTCAGGGGAAGCAACACCTGGTGGACCCGTTCTGCAGCCACACCTGGCTCTGTCAAGGGAAGCAACACCTGGTGGACCTGTTCTGCAGCCACACCTGGCTCTGTCAAGGGAAGCAACACCTGGTGGACTTGTTCTGCAGCCACACCTGGCTCTGTGTCAGGGAAGCAACACCCGGTGGACCCGTTCTGCAGCCACACCTGGGCTGCTGCAGAGACGGGCCCAGGACTCCACCTGGGGCTTCCACAGAGACCCGGGATGGACCTGAGAGATGGAAAACTTGATCTGGGCTCCACCAGATCAGGGGGCCTCTAGAAACATTCTGAGCTTCCAAATCGCCGTAACAGACCCAGGTTCCTCCCAGGGCCTCACTGGACGCAGCTCGGGACCAGGCAGGCTCCGATCTGGCCGTGCTCCGAGCTGCTGCTGCCTCCCTGTGATCCCGACGACAGCCCAGGCTGAGAACCCCTCGCCGGCCCAGACCTTGCCCTCGGCCTGGGCAGGTCCAGGGGACTGATCCAGAAACTACGCCTGAGCCGCGCCAAGCTCACAGGAAGGGACTCAGAACTCACACCTTGGTCGGAGGAAATGTCTGGGGCCTCACAGGGGCCTCAGCTGGGCTGGAGGTTCCCAGGGCTGAGCGCACGCCTGGCCCCAGTCCGCCTCCCTTCCCGTCGTCCCTGTAGCTGCCCCGGCTGCAGAGCACTCCTGCTGCCCGAGCTGGGGCCGGACCTAGTGCCCGGCCTGTCTCAGGAGGGGCCTGTGTTTCTTTTTCTGTTTGAGACAGAGTCTCACTCTGTTGCCCGGGCTAGAGTGAGTGCCGTGGCGTCAGCCTCACTCACAGCAACCTCCAGCTCCTGGGCTCAAGCAATCCTCTTGCCTCAGCCTCCCGAGTGGCTGGGACTACAGGTGCACCACCACGCCCGGCTTATTTTTCTATATAGATTTTTATTTGTCTGGCTAATTTCTATTTTTTTTTTTCAATAGAGACAGGGTCTCACTCTTGCTCAGGCTGGTCTCGAACTCCTGACCATGAGGGATCCTCCCGCTTCGGCCTCCCAGAGTGCCAGGACGACAGGTGTGAGCCACCATGCCCGGCCCACACAGGTGGTTTTGACGGTGAAAAACAGAGTTCCCGCACCTCTTATGCGACCCGGATGATTCCTCATTCATCGGCTCGACCGGGGTCTACGCAGCCCCCACTGGGAGCCAGACCCGGCCCAGCTGGCGGCTCTCGGGCGGCCACACGCGCTGGCCTCACGTGAGCTTTCGGAAGTGCCGCGTTGGCCTGACCGCGCCCACGGCCGCTCTGCAGTCAAAGCCTCTCAGTGGCAGCCACTCGGCTACTGTCCTCCTGCGGCAGCCCAGCCTCCGTGCGGGACTCATGGGGCCTGACGCTCGGCCCCGCCGCCCCCCAGTAAAGCAGAGTGGGCGGGGGAGGGGAGGCCCTGGGGGTGCAGCCGGGCCGGGGGAGGGGCAATGTCACCCCCCCCCAGACACAGACCATCCCCCGCCCCGGCCCGCAGTCCCAACTCGGCCTCCTGGAGCGGCAAGGGCGGACACGTGTGCCCCTGAGTCTCCCATCTGGGGGGGGGAAGGCAGGTGGGGACATGGGACACGGAGAGACCCGGCCGCTGAGCTGTGCGAGCCCAAGTCTGGGGACAGAGGCCAGGGAAGAGGCGGAGGGGCCGGGAGCCCCGGAACCAGCGTGCAGGAGGCGGCTCCCGTCCCGCCGTGGAGACCCGTGCGTGGGTTTTCTCCCTGCCGCGGTGACGAGCTCGGCCCTCACTCGCTCCTGCTCAGGCTGCGCCGAGTCGCTCCCGCTCCCAGGGACGGTCCCCGACCAAGGACGGTCCCCGGAGCCTCGGCCTGGGCACGGGGCCTCGAGTGCCGAACGGGGACCGGGCGCGTTTGTCACCGACGCGCTGAGGCCCGGCTTACTGACCACTTCGGTGCTAGCGCCGACTGTTAGTCGACAGCCACAGATGGACGTGCACAGCCCGGTGTCGGCTGTAGCCGACAGCCACAGATGAACTCGCACAGCCCAGTGATGACTGTAGTCGACAGACACAGGTGAATGCACACAGCCTAGCAACGACTGTAGTTGACAGCCACAGATGAACACACATAGCCCAGTGTAGACTGTAGCCGACAGCCACAGATGGACGCGCACAGCCCAGCAATGACTGTAGTCGACAGCCACAGATGAACGCGCACAGCCCAGCAACGACTGTAGTCGACAGCCACAGATGAACACGCACAGCCCAGCAACGACTGTAGTCCACAGCCACAGATGAACACGCACAGCCCAGCAATGACTGTAGTCGACAGCCACAGACGAATGCGCACAGCCCAGCAATGACTGTAGTCGACAGCCACAAATGAACGCACACAGCCCAGCGACGACTGTAGCCGAGAGCCACAGATGAACTCGTACAGCCTGGCGCCGACTTTAGCTTTAATAACAAAACTTGACTTTTCTGATTTTTTCATTTATCAAAACAAAACTGTGCATATTTAAAAATAACGTCATGGAAAACATACATGTATATGTTACCTGTTCTGATTTACATCACAAGCAAAGCTGCCTGTAAAGTGAAACAAGCTCTCAGTGCTCTCAAGCTTTCCTCGTCACACAAGAGCAAGACGGACGTGTCGTCAATGCACAGCGCAGACCGCCGTGCGGACTGTGAGCGCGGCTGTGGGCGAGGGGTTGCGGCCGGTGAGCGCGGACCCAAAATAGTTAACTAACTAGCTGGCGACCAGCAAAAGCCTCGATGTTTGGCCGGGGTTTGCTCCTCAGGCCGGCGGGCGGGGCCCGGCCGCCCGGGTAGCCGGCAGCGGATTCCCACCACAGAGGAGCCTTTCCCGGAACCTGCTCCCCCACGGAACCCTTTTGCGTTTCTATTTTGGGGAGATCCATCATCGTCCTTCCTTAAAACCAGCGCCCCAGGGAGTCCGCGCTGGGGCCCGGGGTCGCGGCAGCTGCCGAAGCTCGGAGCCGTCAGGCCTAGGCTCGGATCCGCAATTTACTGTCGGTCTTTGGAGGATCGAGCCGCCTGCTGCGTCTGCGGGCGGCGTCTGCTCTCCCCGGGGCGTGGGGGCTGCCCCTCGCAGGGCCGCCGCAGACAGGTGCCGCAAAGCTCCCGGTTCACGTAGAAGCTCAGGATGTTTTTAAACCACTCGGGTCATTTGCAAGCTCAAGTGATGGGTCTCATCGACCTACCAGGGGCAGGTTACTGGAAAACACACGTGTGTGTGTGTTCATATGCATGCACACACATGCATATGCACACACAAGACCCAGCTGCTGTCCTGGGTGGGCACAGGGGGCTCCAGCTCGGAGCGGCCACAGCGGACCCCCGAGCGTGTCAGCACCGGCTGCCTCCACATCCTCTTTCTCTCTTGTTCCCTCCGCAACTGGCCACCAGGCTCTCTCCGCTTTCCCTCCTTGGTGTCCCGGGGCCTCCCCTGCCCCACGGCCGCAACCGGCTTCAGCCCTCATCATCACCCACCTGGGCCACGACACAGCCCTTGGCCCCTGCCCTGCTCTCGGCCCTCCGGGCCACCCAGCCTTCTGGGAACTCGGACCCTCTGCCCGGCCTCTGCTCACCTCGCCGCCCGCTCTGGGGCTCGGTCACTCTCGGGGGACCCCCGCCCCTTACCAGGCCCCGCTCGGCTGCCCTGGGCAGGCAGGATGGGCTCTCCGCGCTGGGGCCTGGCGCCTTCCCTTTAGGGCTGAGGTCCCGGCTGGCCCGTGACGCCCCAGTGCAGAGAGGGGCTATGCTGGGGGGAGCCAGAGGGGCGTGTGTGTGCGCGTGTGCGTGCCCCGGCCCAGACTCCAAGTCTGTCCTCCCTTCATTCCCCCAACACGGATGTCCCCACATCTCCAGCTCCTTCTCCACCTCCCACTGCGGGATCCCGGGGGAGCTACGCCGTCCGCAGGCCCCCGTGGGTCCCCCCGAGAGCATGTTCCAGAGCTCTGCAGCCGGTGCAGCCTCAGGGACACTGGCGCCTTCCCGCTCTGCTGCACCGCCCTGCGCCCGGCACACGGTGGGAGCCTCCCGAGATGTGGCATTTCGCAAACCGGGAACGGGGCTGGGACTGGCTCCCATACCCATCCGGAAAGGACCCGCCCACCTGCCTGCCCAAATCCCACCCCCGGATGTGGATGTGGCCGCACACAGGGTCGGGACCCTCTTTCCAGCTCCAAGTGGCTTCTGCCCGCCCACCTCTGACTCTGAGTTCTTAAGTCTGAGCCTGCCGGGCCCCCTGGTGACTGTGCCAGGACCTCTGTCTCGTCCGTCCGGGAGCCCCAGAGCCGGAGCCTGTGCAGGCCCGGCCCAGCCCCTGGCGTTCTGTGGGGCCTGAGTCTGCAACCCAGCCGGGGTGGAGGCCTGTCGCCATGGCACTTGCTCGCCTACCCTCCCCCTGGAGCAGGCGAGAGGGGACCGGAGCAGGGACTGGGTGACAGAGCTCAGGAGCCCCATGAAATCTCTTCTCCCAGAGTCAGCCTTGAACCGTGTGCGGGGCCTCAGCCCTCCCATGCATGTTGTCCAGGTGTAGGGAGCCACAGCCACAGAGCAAGCAGGTCCGGGTGGCCGTCACGCCTGGCTGGTCCTGCATGGACACCTCCCATCTGTCACGGCACCGCAGCCAGCCTCCCCTCCCCTTCTCAGCAGCCCCCTCGATGACGCTCACCGGGTGCGGGCGTGAGCAGGTCTGAGTGTGTCGAAGGCCTGGGTAGATGGGGCCCGGGGCCCGTGCACAATGGTAGCTATTAGCTGCAGCAAAGCATGGTGAGTTGCCAACTGCCTCTCAGCAGGGGAGTGGCTGAAACAGTGACAGCACACCCGCACCCTGGAGTATTCCTTACAGGGAACGATGGTCAGTACGCTCACAGAGGGCCATCTCCGCAATAGGGTGGAAGAACGCGCAGAATGTGTTTGCAGTGTGTTACGGTTCCTGTATCAGTTACACACATGCATATACACAGTGTGTTACAATTTGTGTAACAGTTACATAAATGCATATACAGTGTTACGATTTGTATAACAGTTACACACGTATGGATATACACAGTGTGCTACAATTTGTGTAATAGTTACACACATGCATATATAGTGTTACAATTTGTGTAACAGTTACACACATGCATATACACAGTGTGTTACAATCTGTTTAACAGTTACATGCATATATCCAGTGTTATAATTTGTGTAACAGTTGCACACGCATGCATATATACAGTGTGCTACAATTTGTGTAATAGTTACACACATGCATATGCATAGTGTGTTATGATTTGTGTAACAGTTACACATACATGCATATATACAGTGTGTTACAATTTGTGTAACAGTTACATACATATACACAGTGTGTTGCAATTTGTGTAATAGTTACACACACATGCATATATACAGTGTTACAATTTGTGTAACAGTTACACACATGCATGTACACAGTGTGTTACAATTTGTGTAACAGTTACATGCATATACACAGTGTGTTACAATCTGTGTAACACACATGCATATACACAGTGTGTTAAAATTTGTGTAACAGTTACATACATATACACAGTGTGTTGCAATTTGTGTAATAGTTACACACACATGCATATACAGTGTTACAATTTGTGTAACAGTTACATGCATGTACACAGTGTGTTATAATCTGTGTAACACACATGCATATACACAGTGTGTTAAAATTTGTGTAACAGTTACACACATGCATATACACACTGTGTTAAAATTTGTGTAACAGTTACACACATGCATATACACACTGTGTTAAAATTTGTGTAACAGTTACACACATGCATATATACAGTGTGTTACAACCTGTGTTACAGTTACATGTGCACATATACGGACACCTGTTTGCATACATGGGCACAGACACATGCACACATGATCCCTCTGGGGAAATGCACAAGAAGCGGGTAGCCGCCCCTCCTCTGGGGCAGCCGTGAACTGGGGCGCGGAAGGAGCGTTGCCACTGTCTGCCTGTTTGTGCCTTTGCATGTCAGGCCGTGGAAATGCATTCGCAGTTCTAACATTTAAACTAGAAGCCGCAATGGCTGTTATTTGAGGGGTCCAAATGACCCCCGTTCTCCAGGATTCTCCAGGCTGCACCCTGAGCTGTCTGTCAGCAGGACACGCCTCCCTCGCACCCACATGCCGGCCTCCAGAGTGTGGTCTTCACTGAGCACGCTCAGCCTGCCCCTCGGCGTCCGCAGAGACTCTGTCTTTGAGGTCATCGTTGCTTCCCTGCTGGCTCCCCGTGGGCAGCCTCTGGCACGCAAGGGCCCCTGTCTGACGAACTGGACTGTGTCTCTCCATGGGGCAATGGGTGTCCCATAATCAGCCTGTTTCCCTCTTCGCCCGGGCTACCAGGAAACTCTCAGATGTAACTACTTGCCTCTCCTCCCCTGTCTCCCAGCAGTGCGGCAAGGGGGCGGGGAAGGCCCATCAGGGAGGAAAGGAGGTGGACGGGCAGCAGCAGGCCCAGGGCGTGGGGGCGCCGGGCAGGCCGGGAACAGAACAGTGACCAGTGTCCGCCCAAGTATCCAGCTAAGTGCCCAGGAGGCATGGAAACAAAGGTGACGACATTTCCCATATTTAGTCTGACAGCACAAGCTTGTCTCAATCAGGTTTCTCCGACTTTCTACATGGATTTTTGGAATACCAGCTAAAAACTCGTTCATTCATTCATTCATTCACTCTTCTCAAACTAGTTTAGGAAGGCTTTTAAGATCTAAGTGGGACTTTTCAACTTGAAGAAAATCAAAGTTCAACTAGGAAGTATCTTTTTAGAGAATAATCGTCTCGTTTTTTCAGGGGAAAGAAGTTGTTGCATTGGCCCTGCCGGACGAGGAAAATCTAGTCTCGAAAGCGCACGTTGCCTAATTCAACACCCGGACGGAAAGCCCACTGACCTTCTTGACCCGGCCCTGGGGTGGGGCCGGGTGCGATTTCTGACGCCGACAGCTAGCAGTGCCTGCACGGCACAGGTTTTGCTCGTGTTTGTTGAGAGACTAAACTCCAACCATCGGAGCTTGGTCTGCAGAATGACGGTTGTGTCTCCCTTACGCAGGGCCACAGTAACCGCGCCGGTTAAACGAAATGTTTCGCTAATCATGAAGCGGACTTTGTAATTTGAAAGGTGCTTTATCTGTGAGGGTGGCTGGGTTAGAATAAGTGGGCACAGGCCGGGCGCGGTGGCTCACACCTGTAATCCCAGCACTCTGGGAGGCTGAGGCAGGAGGATCGCTCGAGACCAGGAGTTCGAGATCAGCCTGAGCAACATAGCGAGACCCTCAAGTCTACAAAAAAAAAAAAAAGAATAATAATAAAAAACAATTAGCTGCGCATGGTGGTGTGGGCCTGCAGTCCCAGCTACTCAGGAAGCCGAAGTGGGAGAATAGCTTGAGCCCCAGGATTTATGTTTTGAGAAAGAGTCTCGTTCTGTCACCCCGGGATAGAGTGCCGTGGCGTCAGCCTCGCTCACAGCAGCCTCAAACTCCTGGACTCAAGCGATCCTCCTGCCTCAGCCTCCCGAGTAGCTGGGACTACAGGTGCGCACCATGAGGCTGGCTAACTTTTCTGTTTATAGTAGAGACGGGGTCTCGCTCTTGCTCAGGCTGGGCTCGAACTCCGGAGCTCAAGCGATCCTCTTGCCTCGGAAGGCCTGAGTTCTGACGCTCGGCACACGAGCTTTCCAGGTGGCCTTGGTGTTCCCGGCAGCCTGCACGCCCCTCCCCCTGCAGAGGCCTCCTGGTCCCCAGGCTGGGGGTGTCCCCACTGGACTCCCTCGGCCCCCCACCCCTCGCATCTCCCCCGTGAGCCAGGAGCGGCCACACCGCGTTGTTGTCATCGCCTGTTTCCCAGCTGTGCCTTCGCTGGCCGGTGAGCCCCTCCCCCACGCGGGTCCACCCTTGCCCCTCCCCCACTCGGGTCCACCCTTGCCCCTCCCCCACTCGGGTCCACCCTTGCCCCTCCCCCACTCGGGTCCACCCTTGCCCCTCCCCCATTCGGGTCCACCCTTGCCCCTCCCCCACTCGGGTCCACCCTTGCCCCTCCCCCACTCGGGTCCACCCTTGCCCCTCCCCCATTCGGGTCCACCCTTGCCCCTCCCCCACGTGGGTCCACTCTTGCCCCTCCCCCACTCGGGTCCGCCCTTGCCCCTCCCCCCAGGCCAGGACCCCTGGCTCCTGGGGCTGCCGGTGAGCCTCTGCTGGGGTGAAGGCCACCAGAGGGGTGTTAACCAGCTCCGGACGACACTTCAGCCTTTAACACGCTCTCCTGGGCCGGGCGAGGTGGCTCACGCTTGTTAATCCCAGCAATCTGGGAGGCCGAGGCGGGAGGATCGCTCGAGCTCAGGAGTTCGAGACCAACCTGAGCAAGAGCGAGACCCCGTCTCTACTATAAAAATAGAAAGAAATTAATAGACCAACTAAAGGTATATATAGAAAAAATAATTAGCCGGGCGTGGTGGCGCATGCCTGTAGTCCCAGCTACTCGGGAGGCTGAGGCAGGAGGATCGCTTGAGCCCAGGAGTTTGAGGTTGCTGTGAGTGAGGCTGACGCCACGGCACTCACTCTAGCCTGGGCACCAGAGTGAGACTCTGTCTCAAAAAATAAAATAAAACAAAATATAACGCTGTCCTTTCTTAACTCCAGGGGGCACAGCGGCCACGGCGCTTCCATGACACTCGCTCAAGGGTGACAGAGTTGCTGAGCTCAGGGAAAGGAGGGGCCTGGCACGGACCCGCCCTGCACGCGTGGGCACCTCGTGCTCTGCGCCCTCCAGGTCCTCAGGGAACCCACCGTGGAGGCTCCCTCCCCGCCCAGCCCCCCGTGTGTGGGCCTGGTGGTCAGATCCGCCTCTGGGAAAGGTCGTTCGGGGGCCAGAGTCCTTCTGGGGGCGCGGCGCTGCCCTCCCGGCTTCCGTGTGCTCCGTGTCCCGGCACACGGGAGTCCGCATTTCCCGACCTCCCCCCAGACGGAGCCCAGCGCGCTTCCCTTCCGAATGGGCGGGAGCATTTGAATTCCGACGGAGACCTGCCCCGCCCTGCCCTTGGTGAGGCTGGCCGTGGAGGCCGCTGTCAGCATGGAGCCTCCTCCTCCCCCATATGGGGTCGCCAGGCGAGCAGGCAAGTGCCCATGAGTGGCAGCCTGGTGACCCCGGGCAGGAGACAGAGCACCTGCCAGGGACAAACCTCCGCTTCGCCACCGGGGATCCGGGCGTCGGCCGCGGCCTGGGCTACGCTGACCGGTCACTACCCTCGGGAGGCCACGGCTTGCGTCCGGAGGAGGGATCTGGCCGTCCGGGCCTGCCTGGTGTCGGCGAGCGGGGCCCGGTGGGTCTGAGAGATGCCCGGGGACGGGGCGGGACTGACAGGGCGCGCAGGGACGCAGCGGTCGGCTGTCCCCGGGCAGGGCGAGCTGGCCCAGGCTCCCTCCAGAGCCCAGGGGTCCTCGGAGCTACGGCTCCCGTCCCCCCTCACGCCCAGGGTCAGAGCGCCTCATTGACTCGCCGCCAGCCGGCCGGGGCTCCGAGTGGCCCGGTCACCGTGCCCGGGAAGCACGGCCCTGTGAGGACGGTGGCAGCTGGCGCCGCAGCTGCTCTGGGGCACCGACCACGCCTTCTGCACGGCTCTGGCTTCTCCAGGCAGCCCCCGGCCAGCACAGAGACGGGGGCTCGGGCTCGGGGGGCCAGAAGGCCGTCTCGGGCTGGGGGGTGGCAGAGCGGGGTCCGGAGCCGGGTCCCCAAGGCTCAAAGCACTCGAGGCTGCCGTGTGGTCCTCAAGGGGCGGAGCAGCTCCTGCGGGAGGAGCACTGGAGGCCGGAAGCGGAGGCTGGGTGTTGGGGGGCTGCATGCTCCTCCCCGAGGAGAGGGCAGGGGAGGGGGTGTCCGCGCCTCCTAGCTGCTCCCCGCACGAAGACGGCCCCCCTCGAGGAGGCGCCTGGGCGGCGGCAGCACGGGCCTCCCCAGAGCCCGCACGTCATGGGCTCCTGCACAAACACCGGGGGCTGAGCTCTGTTCTTGGCTGCCTGCGCCGCCGGCTCCACGCTCCCACGGATTCCAGGGAAACCGGACTGTGGGGGGGCCGCCCGCCTCCCCGAGCTCCCCTCCTCCCCTGCGCAGGGGGCCCAGGGTAGCGAGGGGCCCATCTAAGCAGAGGCGAAAGCCACCTTCATGCACGTCACCACGTGCACGGTGACGGGTTTGCACTTGCAGTTCATTTTCTCTTTTTTTCCTCCTTGTGTCTTGGCAGAGGATGGTTGCACCCCCCGCTCCCCGTCCCCACCGCCGAAGTCTCTGCTCATGACGGAAGAGCTCGGGTCTCAGAGCCAGGCAGGCCTGGGTTCACACGGAAGCTTCCCCAGAGGCTTGCTCGGCGACCGTGGACAAGTTACTGCACATCTCTGAGCCCCAGTGTTGCCATCTAGAAAATGGGTAGACGGCGCGAGGGGGGCCTCACAGGGCTGCTGGGACGGCGAAGGACAAGCGGTCTGTAAAACACGCACGTAGTAGGTGCACTCCGAACGGCATTTGTCGCTGTTTAGACTTTTCCGCCCGGTGTTTTGAAACATCCTGCCCCCAACATTTAAATCTGCACTCGTAGCACGTCAGAGCCGAGGGGGATTCAGTAATAGCTTGTGGTGCAGGCCACGCTTTTGTTTCTTTTTTTCTTTTTTTTTCTCTTTGAAACAGAGTCTCACTGTGTTGCCCAGGCTAGAGTGAGTGCCGTGGTGTCAGCCTCACTCACAGCAACCTCAGACTCCTGGGCTCAAGTGATCCTCCTGCCTCAGCCTCCCGAGTAGCTGGGACTACAGGCAGGCGCCACCATGCCCGGCTAATTTTTTTCTATATATTTTTAGTTGGCCAATTAATTTCTATTTTTAGTAGAGACAGGGTCTCGCTCTTGCTCAGGCTGATCTCTAACTCCTGATATCGAACGATCCTCCCGCCTGGGCCTCCCAGAGTGCTGGGATTACAGGCGTGAGCCACCTCGCCGGCATTGGACACGCTTTTCAAAGCATCAATACAGGTGAAATCTCTGCTCCGATTGCTGCTGGGTGTGGCCTCAGGGCTCCTTAGGAGGCGGTGGGAAAACCGAAGATTAGGGGAGTTGCCTGCAGTGACCTAGTGGGACAGGAGGTTTGCCAACCCCGCTGTGCCCCTTGGCCCTGCAGGACTCCCCGGGAGTCCTGTCCTCCTGCCTGCCTGGCAGTGCCGGGAAACCGAAACCCGAGTGTGGGAAAGCCCGCAGGTTTGCTTTCCCACGGCTGGCCGGTGGCCCTAGGAGAAGAGTGAGAAAGGCCCGGCCCACGGAAGTGCCACACGCGGGGGCCACGGGAGGCTCTGCCCGCCTGGTGCCATCCTGGGCCAGCTCGTGCGCCCCCCACTTGCCGAGCCCCGAACGTGCCCTCCTGTTCAGCCCCTCCCCCGCGGCACACGCCACCTGCTTTCTGGGATAACCGTCCTCACCACACCTGGGGAGGGGCAGAGCCCTTGCCTGCCCCAGCCCCCAAACTCGGCCTCCCTGAGTCGGGACTCAACGCCTCCCCCAGCCCCCAGCCCCCAGCCCCCAGCCCTCTCCTCTCCTGACACCCCCCTCCCTGCCGCCGCCGCTGCCAGGGGGCACCTGCCCCGGGGGGGCTGAGGGACAAAACGTGGACAGGACACAGGGTCTGTCCAGTCCTCCGTGACACCTGGTGGGACGCCAGGTCCCGCTGGTTCTCCATCTGTCACTCTTGGTGACTTTTTTTTTTTTTTTTTATCACAGAGGCCGATTCCTTCTCCTTCCAGGGCTCCCGCCCCCTCACCCAGACGCCGGTCTCCACTGCCTGCTGCTATGGGTGTCCCGCCCTTGCCGGCCTCCCGCCCCTGGTGCTCGCTAGCGGCCGGCCGTGTGGGGACCAGCAGCCCCGAGCAGGAACAATCACAGACCGAGACACAGGGCAGGAAGGGAGGTCGCAGGGCCCCGGACGCTGGCGGAGGGGGGCCGGGGGGGAGGCAGCTTTCAGGCTGAGCCCTGCAGGCCCGGCAGGCGCTAGTGACCCCCCTGAAGGCCTGGGGGGTGCAGGGAGGGGAGACCATCGAGGCAGAGGGACAACCACGGCTCCGGGACGAGGGAGAGGAGGCGTTCTAGGGGTTGAGCAGGGCGAGGCGGGAGGAGATCGGGACGGGGGTCTGGGGCAGAGGGGCTGCTGCGCCCGGATCCTGCCGGGGCCTCCAGGTCCCGGTCGGGAGTGCAAGTTTTCTCCCAGAGGCAGCAGGGGCCACTGGTGCTTCCAGAGGCTTCCATCCCACGGTCTGAGGTGGGTCTCCAGGGATGGCTCTGGTTACCTGCCGCAGGTGGAGTGGGGCTGGGGTGGGGGATGGGAATGGGGAAGGGCGGGCAGGGGGTGTCCGAGCTCCTTGGGAGGGAGGGAGGACGCCCAGCAGGTGGGGACGCAGTGGGTTGGGGACCGGCATTGAGCTTCATCTCTCCCTGGACCTGTGGGACCGAGCACATCCCTGCCCCGGAGCCCGGATGTTTGCTGCGTGAATGAACGACACGAGGGTTTCTTTTTGTTGAGTCCCGTGCATGCACAGTCTGTCTCCAGCCATCGTCCCCCTGCCACCAAGCAGGGGCGAGGCACTCCTGCCCCTTGTGTGCCCCTCCAGGCGTAATTGCTGAGCCCCCTGCAGCCCCGTGTCAGCTCTCGGAACGCTGGGGGGTGGGAGACTCGGACCCTGCACAGCGAGTCCGGCCCCCAGGCCTGCGGGGTGGAGCTGGTCTGCAACTGTGGGGCGGCCTGGGTCTCTCTCAGGGACACGCTGACACCCCACAGTCCCAGCTGCTGGCCCCACATGCTGGCCGGCGTGTCCCGGGGCTCCCCGTGTCCGAGGAGGGGGGGTGCTGCCCCCCGGAGCAGCCGTGACCACCCATGTGCCGGCTTGCACCGTCACGATTGGCTGAGAGGCGGGACGGGCCCCCCTCAGGAGGGCGTGCTGAGTGGTGGCAGCAGCAGGGAGGCAGCGGAGGATGGACCTCATTCCTGCCACCGCCCTGCTGGGCGGCCACAGAGGAGACTGTTTCTGCATCTGTAAAATGGGCGCACTCGCGGCCTCAGGGCTGGTGTGGACAGGAATCCACTCCGCCGGGCCATCCGGCACGGCACTGTGCCCGTAAACGACCAGGGCCGAGGCTTCCTCTTGTCTCCAGGGAAGGGCACCAGCCGGGCAGGCACGGGCGCTAAAGTGACCCCCGTCCCCCCGCCGGGCTCTGGAGCCTCTGCCCACATCGGTCCGGCTGCAGTGATCTGCCTGCCTCCGTCTGTCTCGAGTGCGCCAGGAGGAGCCCTCCTGGTTGGGTGGGGTGGGGGGTGAAGGAGCTGGGGGTGGCTTGTCCGGGCTCCCGGCGGAGAAGCTGGGGCTGGAAGCCGTGTTTTGGGGAGCCCGGAAGGAGGGAGGGAAGGGCCAGTGTGGACGGCTCGGTGCCAAACCAGGGCACGGAGCGCCAGGGGAAGCCGAACCCAAGCTCTAAGTGGACGCCCTCCCCCACGCCCCCGGCCTCTGGTGGGCGGCTGCAGGGCTGGGAGGAGGGGAGGCCGGGGCCGGGCAAGCAGGGTCCAGGCCAGGGAGTGCCCGGCCGCTGCTGCCAGGGGCCTGGGGGCACGGCTGCGCCCAGCTGACCTCAGGGGGCCTTGGGGTCTCAGGCCGGTGCCCCTGGCCACGAGGGCCGCACTGGATGTAGTCGGGCGAGGGCGGACACAGCTAGATGAGACCGCCCCACACTGGGCTGGGGCTGGGGTTCCCCGAGATCTGGACAGGGTGCACGGTGTCTTCCCGGGGGGCTCCGGGTCTGTGACAGTCAGCCTCTCAGGCCGAGGACGCAGCACAAGGCCCAGCACCCGGTCACCCTCAGGACATAAAACACGCGATGAACATGCGTGTTAGCCGAGAGAGAACGAGTCCCGCTCAGTAAGCGTTTCCTGAGTGTCGCCGTGTGCTGGTCCCTGAGCCCGTCCAGCCACGGTGGGGGGACGGGGCGGGCGGTTCCCAGCCAAGACGTGGCTTCCGTCCCTTTGGAAACTGTCCAGGTAGGACGCCGTATGCTCGGACCCTCGAGGAAATGACATCCCGCTAAAACCACGCCCCCACCAGACGCCGGCTAGTCCAGTCAAGCCGGCGGCTTCAACCCCGCAGCCTGTCACGTGCGGGCAGGTTTCGGGTCCGGCTTCCAAGGGCTCCAAACCTGGTCACGGCATGGCCAGGAGATGTCACCCCCCCCCCAAGCCACGTTCCGCAGTTTGCGCCAAAGGGCACCCACGCGTGTTCGGGGAGACTCGGAGCAAGGGCTGTTGGGGCCGCCCGTCTCGCTCAGAGACTTAGAGAAGACACAGCTGTGGATTCCGCATACACATGCACACGCTAAGAGAGTGGGTCTGTGTTCCCGCAGGAGCCTAACCCGCTCCGGGGTCAGACGGGACACACGGGAGTGAGGCGGGAGGAGGAGACAGCGCCTTGAACGAGAACCCGCGCCTGGCCTGGCAACGACAGAGCGCCGCCTGCTGTCCCCCACCCTGTCTGGCCTCAGTGCACACACCCGGGGACCCCGGCTGGCCACGTTCTGGGGGTCGGCTCCGAGCGTGGGTGAGCGTGCCCCCAAGTCCCTCCCGAGATCCGCGGCCGGCGGGATTCCATGCCTGAGCCGGGGGCTGGGCGCCCCGGAGCCAACTCGGGGCTTCTTACACGCGGGGCGAATTCTAGGCCTGACTCTCTCTGTGCTGCTGGTGCTCCCTTCCCTCCTCCGGGCCTCAGTTTCTCAGTCTGTAAAACGGTAGGCAGGGCCGTGCAACCTAAAGCTGAGGTTCCGGAACGTTCCGCTTTGACATCCAGTGACCGGAACCACCCTGTCCTGGTGGGAATAATTCGGATGCAACTGAGATTTATCTAGATCCAGATGCAGTGCACTGCAAGCACGATGAACGCTATCAAATTCGGGGCTCTCAAAACCCTGGAAAGGTCAGTGTTGTTATTGTCTGCATTTTGCAGGTTTCAAAAAACTGAGGCTCAGAGAAGTTTAGTGAGATAACGGAAGTCACACAGCCAGGAAGTCACAGAGCTGAGGTTCAGGCTCAGGCCCGTGTGTCTTGACGTCAGGGTGCTGAGAACAGACGGTATGAGCCCACACCTCCTCCCCGCCCGCCCAGGAGCTCGGCTCTGGCACCTGCTGTGGGAGCTCAGGGCTCTGCCCCAGCAGGGACAGGTGGATTTTGGCCGGAGGGGCTGGGAGCAGAGTCCCTGCACCTGGCTCTCCTGAACTCGACCTCAAGGCTCACCGGGGCTTTACGCTCAGGGAGATGCGGGCCCTCCCCCGAGCTGGGCCATCTGGGAGCCCTGCCTGCCAGGCGGCTGGTCACCCCCAGACACCAGCCCTGGACAGTCCTTGTCCACCGTTCCGGGTCCCCAGAAACCTGTCACCGAAACCGTCTCCCAAACCATGGCTGGGCGCAAGGAAGGAAAGATGAGCCAGGCACCCATCTCAGCTCTCCGTCCTTAAAATTAGGGACAACCTCAAGAGACGCTTTGATTTCAACCAATTCCACCGCCACCCACCCTCTGCACCCTTGGGGCCTCGATTCCAGAAATGACGTGGGACAGGTGAACGTCTCTCTCTCTCTTGGCCCCCAACAGTCCGTCCCCTGCCAGCAGCCTCCAGCCGGCTGGGCCCCACGGATGGATGTCAGGTCCCTGTCGGCGGTGACATCTTAGGACTCGCTGTCATCTGCTTAACCTGCCCAAGGCAGGGGCCGCAGCCGCCTCCGGAAAACGCATCAAGCGGAAGGCTGCCCCTCGCGCGCTCTCAGGGCTCCCCGGGCCACCGCAGACGCCCGCCCGCCCTCCCTCCGCGCCCAGGGCTCACTCCTAGACCCTCCGCGCCCAGGGCTCACCCCCGCCGCGGTCCCCGCAGACTCAGGCCGGGCCCTGCAGCCGCGCAGCTTGGGCAGCTCGGGGAGCCGAGCGCAGTGCCCCAGCGGCGCAGGGCGGGGGAGGAGCGGAGCGCCCACTTGCCCCCCGCGGCCTCCGCAGCAGCCCTGGCCCTCGCGCGCGACCCGGCGGTCCCGGAGCCCCTGGGCTCTTCGTGAGTCCACCACGCTCCAGCGTACCGATCCGACCCCTGTGACCCCCCAGCCCCCAGCTCGGCGGAACTAGCGCAGGCTGCCCTTCGCCCCCCGCTGCAGGGAGGCCGCCTGGGCCAGCAGCTCGGGACGCCTCCGCTGCGCCCTCCCTGCGCCTTCCTGGTCGGGGCAGTGGATCTGGGCTGGGAGCGCTGCTGGCGGGCGGAGGTGGGGGTTGGGAGCACCATTTTTGGCTGGACGTGGGTCTGGTCTCCGGTCCTTCGTACCCGGTTCCCCCCGCGTCTGGGGTCTCGGCCCCTTTGTCCCCGCCTCGCAGGGGCTCAGTGGGCGAAGGGCAGCCGCAGCAGCCCACACCTGCTCCGCGTCCGTCCGCAGTCCCTGCCCCCGCTGCCCCGCAGGGTCGCGCGCCGCTACTGCCGCCGCCGACTAGGACCCAGACCCCCAGCTGCGCAGGGCGCCGAGAGCCTCCAGGGGCCAAAGTTCGGCGCCACCGGGCAGCCCAAGGCCCGAACCCTCCGGACGGGGCGCGAGGAGGCCAGGTCGCCTCACCTGTTTCTCCAGCGGATCCTTGGCCGAGAGCGCCGGCTTGGGGGAGGGCGCGCGGTCGCAGACGCAGCCCTCCAGCAGGTAGAGCCCCGAGGGCCGCGAGCTCGAGTCGCTCTCGAAGTAGAAGAGCAGGTTCTGCAGCAGCGCGAACCACTTGGTTTGCCATTTTGTGTTGTCCGAACTCCGCTTGCTCAGGTAGCCCTTGCGCGTGCCGTCCTTGCGCGCCAGCAGCCCCAGGGACGCGACGTGGCCATCGTTCAGCCGGATGCCCTTCTGCATGGTGCTGGGAGGCGGCGAGACCCCAGCGCTTACATCTTCTCCGCGCGGCACCCCGCAGCCCCCGGTCGGTGCGCGCCGCGCTGCCGCCTCTCTCCGGCGCTCGCTCGCTCCCCCTCGCTGTCCCCTCCCCCCAGATGGCTACGCTCCGGGATCTGGCGCCGGGCCGCGGCTTCGCCAATCCAGATGTGCCGCTCCCCACCCGCTGGGACCGCTTCTCCGCGCCGCCGCCGCAGAGCCCGGGGCCCGGGAGATGCCGCCCGACCCTCCCCCGGCGCCCGGCACACTGGGGGAGCGGCGATCTGCGCGCTGCGAGGGGCAGGCGGAGTCATGTGACGCGATCCCTCGAAGAGCCCGTTCCGGCCGTGCGGACAGGACACGCACGCCGCCCGCCGAGGCGCAGGCTGCACCTTGGCGCCTCCCTCCCAGACGCGCACACGCGCACGCAATCCTGCCCTCCTCCCCTGGCCTCCCTTCCTCCTTCGGGTGTTAAAAAAGCAAGTCGGATCAATCTTCGTTTAACCCAACGGAGTCCGGGAGACTCGCCACCCCCGGAATTCCTTGCTCCCCGCCGCGGCGCGCGGAGGCCCTGGGGTTAATTCGCAGTTGTCATTCCCTGCCCCAGAGCTCTCCGGCACTTTGTTTTTCTGACCCAAGGTGGATGGGGAGATAGATCTGAAAGAGCGTCCAGTCCCAGTCTGTGCGCAACTGGCCAGACTACATCCAGCTCGGCCTCCGGCCCCCTCCAGCGGCTTCCCGCGGCCAACGACCGCGCAGGGGGTGAGGTGGGGAGGGCGAGGTGAGCTTTGGATTTATTTCATTTTATTTTATTTTGAGCGCTGCCATAATTACCGGCGCCACCCCCTGCGCCCCAGGTCTGGCTGGCGAGCCGCTGCGGGGAGTTTTCTGCAAATACCCCAGAGCCTGAAGGCGGGCTTCAAACACGGGCGCCGGGGACCATGGGAGCCTTCAAATAGCTGCGCTGGCGCAATGATACCTTAATGATAGATTTTCCGCTCTTATTTTTAGCTCCCGTTCGCCTACACAGTTACACGGCATTTATCCGAGAACGTCACAGCGCCCGCACGCTGCACCGGGAGGCGCGCGGGCCGGGCGAGCTGGGGGCTGCGGGGGGAGCGGGGAGCGGGGCGGAGAGCTGGGAGCTGCCGGGGGAGCGGGGCTCGGAGAGCTGGGGGCTGGGTGGGGAGCGGGGCACAGGGAGCTGGGAGCCGGGGGCTGCGCGGGGAGCGGGGAGCTGGGGGCTGCACAGGGAGCCTGGAGCGGGCATGGGGCGTGGGGAGCGGGGCTGCGCGGGGCGCGGGGAGCGGGGAGAGGGGCACGGGGAGAGGGGAGCTAGGGGCTGCGCGGGGCGCGGGGAGCGGGGAGCTCACGCCAACGCTGCTGCAGAGGCTGGGCCGCCTTGCAGCGTCTGCCCGGCACTCGCGTGGGAGGGGCGCCCGCGCACCTGGGGCAGGGTGGTGGGGACAGGGCGCAGTCCGCAGTCCTTTCCGTGCACCTGCAGACACACGCGTGCGCACAAACACACGGATACACGCACATGGGGACACACACAGGGACACACAGACACACACAGGGACACACACAAACACACACGGACACACACAGACACACACAGACACGCACAGAGACACACACGTGGACACACTAGAGGATACACACACAGACACACAGAGACACACACATAGACACACACATGGACACAGACACACAGACACACACATGGACACAGACACACACGGACACACACAGACATACATGGACACACATTGGGACACAGACACACAGACACACACGGGGACACACATGGAGACACACACGGGGAGACACACACACATATGGACACACAGACACACACAGGGACACACAGACACACACACACACACAGGGACACACACACACACACACACACCTTGGTCTGGCGTGCTGGGGAAGGGGCTGGGAGTCCGGCACCCAGGCGGGTTGGGGGGGGAGCCGTGGGAGGCCCCGCAGGGGAGGAATGAGCCTCCCTTCCCGGCGGGGCAGGCCTGTGCTCCTCGGGGACGTGGACCGGCCTCCGCGGCCTCAGTCCTCCCTCTCGGGCCTCACCCCAGCGGGCCGGGACTCTAGGGCACCCGCCAGGCTGATGGAAAGTAGGGGCAGGGCTGAGCCGCCTCCATCGGCCCTGTTTCCCGCAGGGCGACCCCGTTGCCTCCCGCCCGCTCCCGGCGTGGAAGCACCTTGCGGGCCGAGGTCCCCTCTGGGCCCTGCCCACCCACGCTGTTCGTGCTTGCCCACCCGTTACGGAGCCAGGGGAAACCTCAGGGACGGGCCACCGCTCTAAGTGTTCTAGATCAAATTAAGCCATCTCATCTTCACGCAACCCAATGCATCGCACAGATGGGGGAAACTGAGGCATGGGGGAGTTGAGTGACTTGCTCAGGGTCACCCAGCCAGGAAGTGACAGGTTGGAGTTGCACCGGGCAGCCCGTCCGGGAGGTTTATGGGGAGCTGGGTGGGGGCCCCCGGGTGCAGGTGCAGGGCTGGCTTTCATCCTCGGGGGGGGCGGGATGGTCACCGGACGGTCCCCCACGCCTGGGTCCACGTGGAGGCCACGTGGCAGACAGACCCAGGGTGCAGTGGCGCTGCCTGGGGACGTTTAGCGGGAAGCCAGGAAGGAGCACCAGTGGGCTGCGTGCTTCTGTGGGTCATTCTAATGCGCAGCCACGCTGGGGAGCCATGGATTCGTGGCAGAACTGACGTTATAGCCACGTGCGCGTGAGTCACCTGGGGTCTGGTAGACGCGCAGAGTCTCGTCCGGGGACCTGCGACAGGGCCTGAGAATCTGCTTTCTAACCGCCCTGGATAAGCTGCGTGTCTGCAGACCACACTTTAGAAGACCCAGAGCACTCGTGAAGTGGGAAGGGGCGGGATTCATTCATTCGCTCACTCATTCATTCATTCACCCACATTTCATTTCGTTCCTCCAGTGTCTACTTGGCCCCTGGTCTGCGCCAGGTGTGGGCCGGGTTTGGGGGCACAGTGACAAAAAGAAAGCACAGCTGGTACCTGCTGGGGCACAGACCGGCCCAGGGCTCCCTTCCAGAACGGTCTGGGCCCTAGTGTAGCAGGAGAATTTCCATTTCCCCTCGGGGTCTGGGGAAGAGATTCTGATCAGGGGTGTCGATCAGCCAAAGAACTCGGCCCTGGTGGCTCAGAACCTTGGTGCACTTTGGAAGCACCTGGAGGGGTTTTGAAGACCGAGGCGCTCCGGCTGCAGCCCGGGCTCGTTAAGTCGGGATCTCTGAGCGTGGGAACCGGGCGTCCGTGCTTGTAAAAGCTCCCCGGGTCGTGCCAGTGCTCGGCCAGGGCTGTGAACCACGGCTCTACAGCTTGGGTGGAGATAGTCCCTTCTGGACCCACTCACGGCCCCGTCCTGGCTCGGGAGCCTGAGCGAGCCCTGGAGCTGGTCTCGGAGCTGCGGGAGCTCCAGGCAGGCCTTGCTGGACAGCTGGAAGCCTCCGTGCCGGGGAGAGGAGGGGCAGCAGCCCTGGCACGCGGGCTATGCTTATCTGCGCTGCGGGCACGCTGGTTTCTTTCCCATCTCCACACATGGAAACCCGGGTGGAGCCGCGGCCGGCCCCTCTGCCGCCATTCCCCTCGGTTCCACTCGGAGCTCAGGGCCCTTGGAAGCCGCTTAACCACTTCGGTACCAGCGGCGGCTGTAGTCGATGGCCACAGACGAACGTGCACAGCCTGGGGTGGACTGTAGTCTACAGCCACAGACTAATGCGCACAGCCCAGCGACGACTGTAGTCGACAGCCACAGACTAATGCCCACAGCCCAGCGACGACTGTAGTCGACAGCCACAGACGAACACGCACAGCCCGGTGTCGACTGTAGCCGACAGCCATGATATGACTTTTCTAGTTTTTCATTTATCAAAATAAAATTGCAAACATTTAAAAATAACGTCATGAAAACATACATGTATATGTTACCTATTCTGATTCACATTGCAAGTGAAGCTGCCTGTAAAGTAAAACAAGCTCTCAGGGCTCTCAAGCTTTCCTCGTCACACAAGAGCAAAGCGGACGCGTCGTCAACGCACAGCACAGACCGCCGTGCGGACTGCGAGTGCCGGCTGTGGGCGAGGTGTCGCGGCCGGTGGGCGCTAGACTGAAGTGGTTAAAGGGGTAGCAGGCTAGGCAGACATTGTTTGCCAGGCTGGCCCCGGCTTGGGCTGGGTGCGGGGCCCAGGGAGGGGTGGGCATGCCTCGCCGTGGCTGCAAGAGGCGGGCACACCCGCTCATACGTGCGCTGTCCGGCAAGCCTGCGGCCACCTCGCCCAGAGATGGATCGGGTGTGCACAGGAATGTCACCAGTGCGTCTGGGCTTGCTCCTCTCGTGTTGCCCTCTGAACCAGGACTTCTGAACTGGGGTTCACAGAGATCCGCAGGGTGGAGACGCCGTGCCCAGAGTCTAGCAGAGGAGCCAGGATGGCGGGTTCCAAGGAGCTGGCTCAGGGGGTGCCCGCCTCCCAGCCCTCCCGGCTGAGGTCTCTGTAGGGCAGGAGGAGCCAAGAGGAAGAGTCAGGACACTTCCACGTCCCCGGGGCCTGCTCTCTGCATGGAGAACTGGCTGGCGAGAGGCAGGGACATCCCGGTTCCAGTCCTGCCGAGTCTCCCTGAGGGTCTTCTGCTGGGCTCTGGACGGGGCTTGGAGGCTGCACTGGCCGAGGTGGGTGTCCGTGGGTGTCATGGGCTTTCGGTCCCGGCCTGTGAGGACTTCCAGTGCGTGTGAGACATGTGTGTTGTTTGCTGTGTGCGTGGAGTTTCTGAGTGGTACGGCATGTGCGCGTGGGGGCATGTGCAGGTGGAACATTCAGAGAACCTGTTTACTTTCCCTTGTATATGTCTTACACATTCCTTTGTTTTTGTTTTTTTTGAGGCAGAGTCTCACTCTATTACCCGGGCTAGAGTGCCATGGTGTCAGCCTCACTCACAGCAACCTCCAACTCCTGGGCTCAAGTGATCCTCCTGCCTCAGCCTCCCGAGTAGCTGGGACTACAGGCATGCGCCACCATGCCCGGCTAATATTTTTCTTCTTCTATTTTTGGTACAGACAGGGTCTCGCTCTTGCTCCGGCTGGTCTCGAACTCCTGATCCGCCCACCTCGGCCTCCCAGAGTGCTGGGATTACAGGCGTGAGCCACGGGGCCTGGCCTTGTCTTACACATTTCTTATCTAATTTGTTTCTGGATATCTTATGTTTTGTGGTTACCATTGGAAATACTTGTTTTTGCTTATTTTTAAAAAACTAGCCAGTCTTGGTATGTAAGAAAATGATTACTATCTATGTGTTTATTTTTTAAGCCACTACTGTCTTGAGTCACTCATTTCTAAAAGTTTAGTTCCTCTGTTTGGACTCGACACCTAGACACCTGGAACACATCAATACATTTCTGAGTATTTAGGCAATTCTTGTATTTATTAGACAAATCCCACTTGGTCATGGAGGATTTTTACCTTATTATCGGTGTATTTAGTTTTTCTATCTCTTCTTGAATAAATCTTGGTAATTTATGATTTCCAAGATAATTTATTTACATTTCTCAATTTATTACATAGGTCTACCAAATATTTTCTTACGATTCTTATAATTTTCTCCACGTGTGTTAATTCCCCCTCTTTAGGTGCTGATTTTGTGGTTTTATATTATCTGTCTTTTCTTACAAGAGTTTTAATTATGTTATTAAGCCTTCCAATTTATTTGTCAATTCTATTTTTTTCCTAGTTCATTATTTATACACCTATGTTTACTAAGTTCTTTCTCCGTCTTTCTTTAGATTTGTTTTGTTGTTTTTCCTCAACTTCTTAAATGCTTAATTAGTTTATTCTCACTCTTTCTTGTTGAGTGACAACAAGGTTTAAGACTATGCCCTTTCCTTATAAGCGCGGAATTTTTCCAGATCGGATAGAATCGCTATGTACATTTCTGATTTCCACATGTAGAAAATCGTCTGAAATTAAGTTATTGTTTTAGGTGGACAGTTAATCGAATTTGAACCGAATACTTTCCGAACGTCCGAGTAGATTATTTCGCTCGCTTTCGCTTATTATGATTCCATTGCACTGTGCCCAGAAAACCTGGTCTGTGTCGTTTCCACACCTTAACATCTGCTGCTGTTTTCTTCGGGGTGTTCCGTGTGTGGTCGGTTCCGTGACTGCCCAGAGGGCTCTGGGAGAGGAGACGCCCACGCTCTGTTCACAGAACGCAGAGGTTGGCACGGAGCTAGCGGCTGGGTTTAATAAGCCACGTCACTCAGGAGCAAACCCGGATCTCTGCAGCTGTGCACGGAGGCTGCAGAGGTTTGCGTGGCTGTGAGGTCCAGGGCCAGGGAAAGCAACGCTCTTCTCCTCTGACTTGGTCCAGCGTCCCTGTGGCTCTGGGGCCTGCCAAGGTCGAGAGATGAGCAGCAGACCAGGGAGGGGCCTCTGCCAGGTGCACCAAGCTCCAATTCCACCAGCGTCAAATCCCCCTGGCCTCCGTTCACCGCCTCTGCGTTTATGCCATGCACAGCCCTCCCAGGAACTGTGTGGTTAGGCCTCCCTGCTGACCCAGGATGGAGGTCAAAAGATTCATGGGTGGGTGAGCCAGGCACGTGGCTGCCCGTAAGTAAAGGAAAACACGTCCAGACCGGGCACAGTGGCTCATGCCTGTACGTACTCCTAACACTTTGGGAGGCCGAGGCGGGCGGATCGCTCGAGGTCAGGAGTTCGAAACCAGCCTGAGCAAGAGCGAGACCCCGTCTCTACTATAAATAGAAAGAAATTAATTGGCCAACTAAAAATATATAGAAAAAATGAGCCGGGTGTGGTGGCGCATGCCTGTAGTCCCAGATACTTGGGAGGCTGAGGCAGGAGGATCGCTTGAGCCCAGGAGTCTGAGGTTGCTGTGAGCTAGGCTGACGCCATGGCTCTCACTCTAGCCTGGGCAACAGAGTGAGACTCTGTCTCAAAAAAATAAAGGAAAAAAGAAAACACATCCCGTCCTCGATGAGCACAGTAGGTGGAGTGTAGTGCAGTCTCGTGGCCGCCGCCGTGTACGGAGCTCGGCTGCGAAGCTTCCGTTGGCCCCTCCGGACTTGCTCTCCCTCCTGTCCACCCTGCTCAGGTCCCGAGGGGGCTGCCGTCCGTGCCTGGTCTCACCTGCATCGAGGTCTCCGGTTGGGTGGGGGCTGGGAGAACCGTTTTCCTGGAGGGAGAGACGAGAGTGAGGCTGGCATTGTGTCTCTCCCGCCGGGGCCTCCCCACGCAGCCCTGTCCCTGGGCTCCCGTGACTGTCCTCGATTTTGCACTCTAGCACCAGGGTGGCCCTTACTGCAGGGCAGGGCACCGGCCTCTGGGGTCTCCTGCTGCAAGCTCAGACCTTTGCGGGTGGTTGCTTAGTACCTGCTCCCCTCGCACCGTCTGGTCTGCCTGTTCCATCTGTCTCCTGGGGGCCCTGGCTCGCTCAGCACTGGCAGGGGACTTGGGGACAATCCCCTCCGAGCTGCTCATCTGTCACTGGGAAAGTGACACGCTCAAGGTCACACAGAACGTTTATTGCCGGCTGGAACTAGAACTCAGGGGTCTTAGCCTGCCATCCTTGCCTCTGCGAATCAAATTGTGCTACACTCGGAGGGCTGGGGTCCACTTATAAACAGAATGACGTGAAAGATGAGCCCAAGCTTTCCCACCTCCCCCAGTGGGGTCAGAGCCCAGCCGACCGACCTTTCGAGTCCTTCTAGGGGGTGGGAGGGGAGCTCAGCACCTGTGTCCTCCTGCTGAGGTTCCGTGTCTCCCCGAAAACAAGACAGGGTCTTATGTTTATTTTTCCTCAAGAAGACACCCTAGGGCTTATTTTCAGGGAATGTGTTATTTTTTTTTTAAGTATGGTACAACCATCTACATTGATTCAAATAGAGTGAAGCCGTCTTCTTCTGGAACATCATCCTCACTCTCCAGACCCCGAATTCCATCCCGAATGTCTTGTGACTCTATTTCCCTTAGAACCACCAGCCCCGATCTCTCCTGTGGAGCCACAGAGCTCTCACGGGCGGATGGGAAGGGCTGCTCGTGTTCTTTCCCGCTCCGCGACGACACGCACGGGTTGTGCAGACGCGCTGCGCAGCCACGCCTGTCACTAGGGCTCATTTTCGGGGTGGGGCTTCTATGGCGCACGTGCTTAGACATCCTGCTAGGGCTTATTTTATGGGGAGGTCTTATTTTTGGGGAAACGCGGTAGTTTATAATGAAAAGGTGTATTTAGCTTACAATTCTGGTGGCTGGAAAGCCTGAAGACCTGGGACTGGATCTGCCGGCTCCTGGCAGGGGCTCGCGTGCTGTGTCGTAGCACGGTAGAAGGTCAAAGGGCACATGGACACCTGTGAGGGGGGACACCGTGGAGGGCACCTCACTTTATAACAACTTGCTCTTGCAGGAACTAATCCAGGGGTGGGGAACCTGCAGAGACCACGGGTGGCCTTCTGGGTCCTTAAGTGAGGCCTTTTGCCTGAATCCAAGTTTTACAGAACAGACCCTTTTATGTGTATTAATACATTTTTGTTCATTTTTAATATTTTTGTTTTATTTTTAAAATGGATGTATTTAAAATACCAAAGAATAAAGTAAGTTGCAATGCAAATAATCCTCCCAGACTGACGGGCGCAGTTAGAACTTTAGTCAGTCACGAGGGCTGAACCGACTGCTGCTCCGCTCACGATTTAGTTCCAACCTCCCCCGCCTGGCTGGCACCACTACGGCACGGGGCTGGCCGGGGAGAGTTCCTGGGGGTCGAGCACGCCAGTCTGGTACCAGCTTTTGACAGCGGTGCACTGTGTGTCTGTTTGAAGTGGAATCTGTGGGTAGCTGCACAACACGGCAGTATTTTTCAGTTCTGTCTGCTCAACAGCCCACGGCGTCAAAGAAGACCCAGAGAACGCTGAAGGAAGAAAACAGACTTTTTAGTGAGGATTGGGATTGCAGTATGATCTGTTTCTGCTGAAGATAAGGTGATTTGCTTGCTTTGCGATACTGCAATCTCAACGTCGAAGAACCTCGGCGCTCCCCAGCGTTCCAGCACTCCTGGGGACCGCAGGTATCTCAACTCGGAGGGAGAGGCGGGAAAGGGTGCATTGCAGAGGCTGACGGACCACAGGGATGGTGACCCTGTCCAGGGGCTAAAAGGACCAGCTGCAGCCCCCAGCTGACAAGGGACTCACATCTAGAAATGGCAAACGATACAGGTAGAAAATGGGCAGAACGTGCCGGTTCACGTTTCCTCACGGTAGACGTGAACTGAAATGCGCCCACAACCCTCCCGCTTCCGACCCCCTCTCGCCGTGGCCTCAGACACTTTTGGCCGTTGCGTTGGTGTGTTCTCTCGTGTTGTAAGCATGCAGATGGTGCTTCCTGGCGAGCAGAGTCCACGATCACCGTGACAACCACGACGACCATGGTTACCAAGATGACCATGATTACCACGATGACCATGGTTACCATGATGACCACGATTACCACGATGACCACGGTTACCACAATGACCACGATGACCATGGTTACCACAATGACCACGGTTACCACAGTTACCACATGACCACGGTTACCACGATGACCACAGTTACCATGACGACCACGGTTACCATGACAACCACGGTTACCACGACGACCATGATGCCCACGGTTATCACGATGACCACAGTTACCACGACTACCACGCCTCCGGACACTGCGACCCTCTTCCTGCGCTCTTCTCTGTGCCTGGGGCTGCAGGTTTTCTTTCCCACATGCTCCACCTCCTGGTTGCTCTCTGGGCCGACTGTATACACTTTCCTGAGGCCCCTTCTCGGCTCCCCGGGGACGGATTCCGGCTTTCCGGGTCCCCCGTCTTTCTCTTTCCCGCTCCGCACTTGCCACGGAAAGGACGGGTGTGTGTCGGAGACAGAGCATTTGGGTCTTTGGGTGTCTGAGAACCCTGTGGGTCCCCTCTCCTCTGGACGGATGATTGGGCTCGGCTCGGGCTCTCAGGCTGACAGTGACTTTCTTGGAGGTGTCGCCGTTTCTGTCGACCCGCGGCTGGGATCTCGGAAGCCGGTCCGGCTACTCCTCCTCCTGTGCACACGTGCTCTGCTCTCGGGAAGCCTGCAGGGCCTTCTGCTGCTGCCGGTGATTTGAAGTTTCCCGGGATGTGCAGTGTCCCGGGCTTCTGAGACTCGGAAAACCTTTCTCTCAAACGAGCGTGTGGGTCTTGCATCCCAAAAGTCTGTTCTGTAACTCGAAAGCTGAGAATCGGCCCTTTTGTTTTCTGCTTTTCTTCCCTGCACGCTCATTCCCTGCGCTCGCTCCTTCCGTGGACTGACGGGGCGAATGGCGGGAGACGTCTGGGAGCACCGGGGACAGAGAAGGACCTGGTCCCTGGTCTCAGTGCTGCGTCACACACAACATACGTTGCCCGGGGGAGGCCCAGGGGTGAGATCCTGAACTTGGAAACCCACAGACACTTAGCTAAGCCCTGGGGGAGTAACCATGGCAGCACGAAAGCCGTGGGCATTCTTGCCCCAGTGCCTTTGCTCGAGCCGTTCCCTGGCTGGAATGCTATTTGGCTGCCAGCAGCAGAGCATCCACTCTAGTGGGCTAGTGAGGGTTTGCTTTCTCACGTAAGCAAGTCTGGAAGTGGGTGGTCCAGGGTGGTCATGAGAGACCCAGCCTCTCTCCGTCTTTTTGCTACGACTTCATCTACACGTTGCTTTCATCTTCAGGGCCACAGGATGGCTGCTGGCACTCCGGTCATCACACGCAAGTTCCGGGCAAGAAGAAAAACAGAAAGAGGCAAAAGGGCATTCCCCGGCTGTCCGATTTCTTTTGAAAAGGAGCCTTTCTGGATGTCATTCCAGCAATCTCCACTTACCGTGTTTCCCCGAAAATAAGACCCACTCGCAAAATAAGCCCTGGCAGGGTTTCTAAGCATGTGCACAACAGAAGCCCCACCCGGAAAATCAGCCCTAGTGACGGGCGTGGCTGCGCCGCGCGTCTGCACAACCCGTGCGTGTCGTCGAGGAGTGGGAAAGAAGACGAGCAGCCCTTCTCATCTGCCCCGTTGTGACAGCTGCTGTCCCAGAGGTGACCGGAAAGGTGCGGGCAGCCCCACCAACAAGGTCGGCTCCCCCTGTCGGGTCCCGGCCATCCTGTGCGTGCTGCAAACTGAGGCTTTGAGGGGAAAATGACACATCCCTTGAAAATAAGCCCTAGGGTGTCTTCTTGAGGGAAAATAAATAGAAGACCCTGTCTTATCTTCGGGGAAACACGGTACGTCTCCTTGGCCACCGTGCAAGGGAGGCTGGAAACACTCTCCTAGCCGGAGACTCGGCTGCCCAAGGTGAAGGGTTTCCGCTGGGGAGGAAGAGGGAGGAATGAACGCTGGGGAGGGGCTGGCGGCCTCCGTGGTCAGGTTCTGGCCTTATGAAACTGCTCTCCAGCCTCTGAGACCTCGTTCCTTCCGGAAAGCACAGCGAGAGTGGCACCTCCATTTCCCTGATGACCCCAGCCGCCAGCCCCCTAAAGCACCGAGACCCCTCTCCTGTTCACGTGATTTCCATTTCTGCCTGAAAGGTGTCCAGCTCCCCATCCTGGTGCACCCCCACCTTCCAGCCTCGGGGCCCCACCATGGAAACTTGTTCCTGAATTCCCGCCTGGATTTCCACCGCCCTGGCCAGAGGCAGCGCCTCTCCCTCCCTGAGTTCTGCGGTGGGCTGGGGATTAGGGTGGCCGCCTGTTCCTGCTTGCCCAAGGCGGGGGTTCACGGGGCACAGGACTTTGACTTTAACCACTTGGGCCCGGCGCTCACCGGCCGCCACACCTCGCCCACAGCCACACTCGTGGTCCGCACGGCGGTCTGCGCTGCACGTTGACCACGCGTCCGTCTTGCTCTCGTGTGACGAGGAAAGCTTGAGAGCACTGGGAGCTTGTTTTCCTTTACAGGCAGCTTTGCTTGTGATGCACATCAGAACAGGTAACATACACATGTATGCTTTCGTGACGTTATTTTTAAATGTTCACAATTTTATTTTGATAGATGAAAAATTAGAAAAGTCACGTCACAGCTGTCGGCTAAAGTCACGTGCGCGTTCATCTGTGGCTGTCAGCTACAGTTGACACTGGGCTGTGCATGTTCATCTGTGGCTGTGGACTACAGTCGACGCTGGGCTGTGCGCGTTCATCTGTGGCTGTTGACTATAGTCCATGCTGGGCTGTGTGCGTTCATCTGTGGCTGTTGACTACAGTCTATGCTGGGCTGTACACGTTCATCTGTGGCTGTCGGCTACAGTTGACGCTGGGCTGTGCTCGTTTGTCTGTGGCTGTTGACTACAGTCTATGCTGGGCTGTACACATTCATCTGTGGCTGTCGGCTACAGTTGACGCTGGGCTGTGCTCGTTTGTCTGTGGCTGTTGACTACAGACTATGCTGGGCTGTGCACATTCATCTGTGGCTGTTGACTACAGTCCATGCTGGGCTGTGCACGTTCATATGTGGCTGTTGGCTATAGTCGACGCTGGTACAGAAGTGGTTAAAACCAGCCGTGTTTGCTGGGACTGAGGGGTTCCCAGGACGCAGGACTTCCGGTGCTAACACTGGGCGGGCCGGATGGGCGGGTCACCCCCCATGGGGGACAGAACACTGAGCTTGGCAGACGAGGACAGGAAGGAGGTGGCTGGTTCGGCACGATGGACCCTGTGGTCTTGGGCCTTTCGTCTGACCGTCAGCATCCAGATCTGTGAAACGGGGCTGGAGTCGGCTTTGAGGGGGTGTGCGGAGGCTGACGGGGTGGGGGTGGGGCGTGTGGAAGCTCCTTGCAAAGGTGACAATCAGTAAATGGTGACGCCGTTACTGCCTCGGAGCTGCTCCCCGTGGCCCCTGCTGTGCTCTGATGGGCCTCACGGTCGTTTCCCCGCCCGGGCTGGGAAACACGCGCCCAGACGTCAGAGGAGCCTGGTCGCCCCTTGTGCAGCAGGTGAGACCTTGCGTCCCAGCAGCCACGAGTGAGAGCCATGGCAGGGTCTTATTTTTGTGAATGAGATCGGCCCCCAGCCGCGAGGCTGAGTCCCTGCCCTGAGCGCCGCCCTCAGAGTGGGCAGGGACGGCTGGCGCAGCCCAGAGACTCCCCGGAGCTCGCGCTCCTCGCCCCGGCTGCTGGGAATCCCACCCCCCCAGAAGGACGTGGAAGAAGCATCCGGAATCCCAGCGATGCCCCACAGCAGCAGCAGAGAGACAGTGACAGCGACCGACGGTCCCGTGAGTGCCATCGCTGTGTTCGCGAGTCATTCCTGAGCGAGAACGCCACGCCCGCGCCGTGGGTGTCCCGTCCAGGGGTGATTCGCACTCAGACCACGGGGAAGAAAATCTCATTCCCGAGAAAACAGGCAAAGTCCCTAATTAAAGTCTCTCCCCGCCCAAGTTAAGACCCCACCAAGTAAACACATCCCCCCGATCGGACGCATGGGCCCCGTTCATGCTTCATTAATAAAGCCCGATTTATTTTCCCGATTTTTTGCAGATTTAATTCCCCAGCCGTGATATTTATTCTCGCCCACTTCTCTTCTTGAATCACAAAATAAATGTCAATTTCGAGAAGCGAGGTGGTGAATATTCATCTTCCTCCCGAGGATATTGTGGGTGGGAGGCTTTTCTCCCGATTTAGAAGGGAAGAGAGTCGAAATGTAGATATGAAGTACACACACAGGAAAAAGGAACCGAGACAGTGTTGCCGGAATCTTCTTTCTTATCCTGCTTCCCCAGCTCCTCTTATTATTACTCTCCTCCCTGTGGGAGGCCACGCTTGTGTCTTTAGCGTGCGTTTTGTGTGTGTGTCTTCCGTGGACTGTCCTCTCGTGGCTGTGAATTCCTAGTTGTTTTTGCTGTATTATGTTATAAATCTGGTGTTTTCCTCCTATTTTCTCGCTCAGCCCTGCATCTCTAAGATCCGTCTATACTGCTGTCTGAATACCTGGGTTGCTGATCATGGCTCCGTGGAGAATCCGGATCCTGCCACGGACGGGCACCCAGAGGGCCCACGGCCCCGGCCACGTGGAGTCACACCCCACGGAACATTCTGGTTCCTGTTCCCTTTTGGACCCTATGAAACAAAGGCTCACGTTTTAATTCACAAACCACGGTGCCTGTTCACACGCCTTTACAAAATAAACCCAGCAAAACACGCTGATCAATAAAGCAGAATTTAGGGCTCTCAATTTCTCTCTTCACGTTCATGATGAAAATGCTCAAAAGGCTCAATATCCGGTTCGCAGTGTGACTTGGAAAGAGCAGAGAGTCATTTTAGAAACAAATTATTTCCTAATCAACCGGAACATATTCTGGGAGGAAAAAAAAAAAATGTCAGAAGATCAGATCTGTTGCACTCGTTCAAAACAAACACACGCAGTAAAAAAATCCTCCCCAGGTTTGTGCAGTTAGCGTTCGTTTTTCCGGTCGAGCAGTACTGCGGTTTTGGGGTTTTGTAATCCTAGCACTCTGGGAGGCCGAGGCAGGCGGATTGCTCAAGGTCAGGAGTTCGAAACCAGCCAGAGCAAGAGCGAGACCCCGTCTCTACTATAAATAGAAAGAAATTAATTGCCCAACTTAAAAAAAAAAAATATATATATATAGATAAAAATTAGCCGGGCGTGGTGACGCATGCCTGTAGTCCCAGCTACTCGGGAGGCCGAGGCAGGAGGATCGTTTGAGCCCAGGAGTTTGAGGTTGATGTGAGTGAGGCTGACGCCACGGCACTCACTCTAGCCTGGGCAACAAAGCGAGACTCTGTCTCAAAAAAAAAGGAGAGAAAGAGAGAAGAAAGTCAGCGGTCTACTAAGAAGACCTAGGAACACTGGTGAACGTCTCTCCAACCTCACATGAGAAAGCTTTAGCAAAGCACCATAGCAAAGGCAAGAAACCCTTAAAGGAAGATCCAGAGATTTCACTGAAAACCCAAAGCCTTCTCTGTCTATAAATCCATCACGGTCAAAACTTAAAGGTAAAATACAGTTGGGGAAAACATTCATGGCACAGGTGGCAAATCACCGTCATCACTGGCATGTTAACACCCGTCGTGGACTAACGAGAATAGACTGAGTCTCACTCTGTTGCCCAGGCTAGAGTGAGTGCCGTGGCGTCAGCCTAGCTCACAGCAACCTCAAACTCCTGGGCTCAAGCGATCCTCCTGCCTCAGCCTCCCGAGTAGCTGGGACTACAGGCACGCGCCACCAAGTCTGGCTAAATTAGTTGTCCAGCTAATAATTTATTTCTATTTTTAGTAGAGACGGGGTCTCGCTCTTGCTCAGGCTGGTCTCGAACTCCCGACCTCCCACCTCGGCCTCCCAGAGTGCTGGGATGACAGGCGTGAGCCACCGCGCCCGGCCTGTTCTAGTCCTTACTGAGGCCCTAAAGCCATCACAGCTGGGTAAAACTCTCACCAGCCTTGTGTCACTTCAGGAAGTCCCTCAACCTCCAACCCTCGGTTTTCATCGAGGACTCTGCTCACGCTCAGCGCCCTTCCAGGGTGTTGAGTTTGGGGAGTGAGAGAAGCAGACAAACACCCTCCGTCCTGGGCCTCACGTCCTCGTGAAGCCCTACTCCGCGCCGCCAATGTCCCCTGCTGGCTTCTGTCTCTCTTTCCCGGTAACCGGGGCCTAAATTCACCGATGACACGTGCTCTGTCCTCCTTAACCCTGAGGCCAGCCGCTCCCCTTCCCGGCAGACCGATTCCCTCTCTGATCGATTCCAGACTCCTCACACCTTGAGGCCGGAGTCTGGACTCTGCTCCTGGCTGTGCCACCAGCCCGTGACCTTTGACATGTCACCTTGGCCCCCACGAGCCTCCCCTCCCTGCCTGGCCTGGGGAACGGCACATCGAGTGTGTCCTGCTGTCACTGGAGGGACCGGAGGGGTCAGGGGCGTCAAACCCCCAGACGTCCGTGCAGGACACGGGACCACGTGGCGGCTGTCCCTCCCTCCTGCCCGGTCCCCTCTTAGGATGGGGTTGGAGATGGGGGGGTCCCAGGCACTTCCAACTCCCCCCGAGTCTCTGGTTCTGGCTTGGGGCTGCCGGACCTCACGCCGTGTCTGTGCCTCACCCTCACACCCTGATTCTCCTGTGTCCGGTCCACCCATCCCTCGCTGGGAAGACAGCGAGAAAACCAAAACTCCGCAGAAAGAACGTGGCAGCATCCTGCCCCCGGGCAGCCGCTCCAGAAAATTCCTCACCGAGCAGATTAGAACAACACCAACTTCCGCTGCCATGGCAACTGCTGTCGGTTGTGCAGTCGCTGGCTTTTGGAGCTACTTAAAAATGTGCAAACCGTTTTGCATAAAGTGGCTTCCCATCACCCAGGGTGGTGACTTCTGTTTCCCCCTAAGATGCATCTTTAAGAAATTTTACCGTTTTTCCTCCTTAGAAGCATTCCCTGATTTATTTCTATTTTATCTAAAATAAAAATTTATTTATTTAATTTTATTTTTTTCTTTTGAGACAGGGTCTCGCTTTATTGCCCAGGCTAGAGTGAGTGCCGTGGCGTCAGCCTCGCTCACAGCAACCTCCAACTCCTGGGCTCATGCGATCCTCCTGCCTCAGCCTCCTGAGTAGCTGGGACTACAGGCATGCGCCACCATGCCCGGCTAGTTTTTTTCTATATATTTTTAGTTGGCCAATTAATGTCTTTCTATTTATAGTAGAGACGGGGTCTTGCTCTTGCTCAGGCTGGTTTCGAACTCCTGACCTCGAGCAATCTGCCCGCCTCGGCCTCCCAGAGAGCTAGGATTACAGGCGTGAGCCACCGCGCCCAGCCCTAAAAGGAATCATTTTAAAACAAAGTTTTGCCCATAGCTTCCTCCTATCTGCGCAAAAGCAGAGACAAATAAAAAATAAGAAACTTGATTCTTCCTGTCGGAAATAAGGAAACAGGCTTCTTCCACTCTGTCCTTAGGGTGTTTGCTTTAGAAAACTTGTAATTATAAATATTTTCTCTGTCTCTTTGAGACGCATGTGAATCTTTTTAAAAGTGAAGTATAACTTTTGCCAGGTTTGTGACCCATAGACGCAGGGACGTCTTTTTTAGGGACCTGGGAACACTGATTAACAGCGTAATCTGCAAGGAAGAGCCTGTCCTGCCTCCCAGTCCTGGGGAAAGGTAGGAGCCTCCTGCCGTAAAGGTAGGAGAAGGTACCGTGTTTCCCCGAAAATAAGCCCTACCCATGAAATAAGCCCCAGCAGGATGTCTAAGCATGTGCGCCATAGAAGCCCCACCCCGAACATAAGCCCTAGTGACGGGCGTGGCTGCGCAGCGCGTCTGCACAACCCGTGCGTGTGGTCGCGGAGCGGGAAAGAACACGAGCAGCCCTTCCCATCCGCCCGTGAGAGCTCTGTGGCTCCACAGGAGAGATCGGGGCCGGTGGCTCTAAAGGAAACAGAGTCGCAAGACATTCACGATGGGATTCAGGATTTGGAGAGTGATGACGATGTTCCAGAAGAAGATGGCTTCAATGTATTTGAATAAATGTAGATGGTTGTACCGTACTTAAAAAAAATAACACGTCCCCTGACAATAAACCTTAGGGTGTCTTCTTGAGGAAAAATAAATATAAGACCCTATTTTATTTTCGGGGAAACACGGTAGTTTTCCCTCTGGATAAAGCTGATTGGCTGGCATGGGTGGTCGCTCCGGCTGTCTAGTGAATTTAAGAAGAACTGCATGTGATCGGCTCAGTGCACAGCTTGGTCCTTTTACTTGTGGACTAGATATTGTTTATCTTAAGCACGCGTGTGCACGCAATGGGCCGTGCCCGTGTGCCCACCTGCAAGGGGGGAAGTTCTCTCTGTCTCTTCGATCTCTCCACAAACTGCCTGAGGTGCATGTCACAGTCCGGTTTAATGCTTATTCAGTAACAAAATTGTTTTCCTTCTCGTCCTCTACCCTGGTGGAGAGATTTTTCCGGGTTGGGAGAGGATCTTGTTTTTTTTTTTTTTTTGGATCAAAGGAGTATTTATTACGTAATTTATGGAACCTACCTCTTCCGTAAATAAATCTGCACAGAGTTGGAAAGTAGGACCATGTTATATACACAAGGAAAGAGCATGGTGTTCAGACTCAGGGATCACTTTCAAGTGCACTAACAAGGCTGCTGGGATCTCCCTCAGAGTGGAAACAGCAGGACCCCAGCTGTGGGAACTCTCAGAATTTGGGGGTCCAGGGCAGGTGTGGCCTAAGACCCAGATCTACAAGTCCCAGCCTCCTTTGCTGCCTCCAGGGAGGGCAAGCTTCAGATTCTGGTCAAAGAGTTCACACCTGATGGGCATCTCCAGGGGGTAGAATGGATTCTTGGGGGGCAAAGCCCGAGTAGATCTCATAAACCTTTTGGAGAAGGGAATCTAGTCCAGCTTGCCTGGGATCTGCCAGTACCATGAACCCGGTCCCTGCCAGGGTCTGGGAGCAGTGCAGTCTGGACATGTCGGTCTCTAGCATCTCAGTGCCCGAGCTTCCCTGTTCAGGAGACAGCTGGGAGCTGACGGCAGAGAGCGAGTGGGACAGGGAGGCTAGCATGAGCTTCTCATCAGAGGTGAGGCGGGGTCGGCCGAACCGAATGGACACCGGGTAATTAGCAGGGTTACCCAGACACTCCACAGCACCCCTTTCCCGTCCGATGTGTGGCTGCCGTCCATGTCCATGCCATTGGTGGCCCGGCACTGCATGGCCCACCCGGAGGCCGCCGTGCCGGCCAAAAGCAACCAGCACATGCTCACCGTGTAGCTCGAGCAGAAGATCCAGCGGGTAACCGAGAGTTTTCTCAGCCTCAGCCTGGGGCGCGTAGCTGTGCAGCTGGTAAATCGGGCCGCCAGCTCTGCCCACCACATACACCGGCTAAAAACCGCCATTGCTGCAGCCTCGGATGTTGTTTCTCATTGTGTTTCCCGGCTGCACCATCCTCTGGGAGCAGTGTTTAACAGAGGTTGTGGGGCCGATGGCTTTGCGTGAATGTGCTTGAGGAAGGAGGGCTGGGGGCCTGCAGAGGGACGGACACGGCACCCAGCTCTCCGTGTATTTACTGTCACCGAAGAGAGCCGGCTCAGGCCGTACCCGCCTGTGCCCGGCCCTCCCGCACCAGCCCGGACGCGTCGGAACCTTCCACCGGGTACCACCGTGGGACTTGTCTCTTTGCCCTTTCAGGAGAAAAAAAAAATCTCCTGCTGTTTCCAGACTCCACCTACCGTGTCTCCCCGAAAACACAACGGGGTCTTCTATTTATTTTCCCTCAAGAACACACCCTGGGGCTTATTTTCAGGGGGTGTGCTATTTTCCCCTCAAAGCCTCAGCTCGCAGCACGCACAGGACGGCCGGGACCCGATGGGGGGAGCCGACCTTGCTGGTGGGGCTGCCCGCACCTTTCCGCTCACCTCTGGGACAGCAGCTGTCACGACGGGGCGGATGGGAAGGGCTGCTCGTGTTCTTTCCCGCTCCGCGACGACACGCACGGGTTGTGCAGACGCGCCGCGCAGCCACGCCCGTCACTAGGGCTGATTTTCGGGGTAGGGTTCTATTGCGCACATGCTTAGACATCCTGATGGGGCTTGTTTTATGGGTAGGGATTATTCTCGGGGAAACACGGCAGACCTGAGACTCCACCTCTGGGTGTGGCACCCAGGCTAGGGGCGCCCAGGTGTCCGTCACAGGAGGGAGGGAGGAAGGACACCATTCACACCTTTTTCCCCCTCCCTCCCTCCGTTCCTTCCTCAACCTCCCCTTATTAGAAGGCAGGATCCTTAGATGCCGACACGGGAGGCCGACATGGGAGGCCGACTCGCTTGCTTGTTTCATTCCTCGGCTGGAATTTGGTGCTGTCTCCTCAACGCCTTGAGAGAGATCTTTGTGTTTCTGCCCTTGCAAAGCACAGCTTCCGGCTTTGTTGTTTTGCTCTTTTCTTTCTCTTTGAGACAGAGTCCTGCTCTGTCACCCAGGCTGGAGTGCCCTTGCGTCATCGTAGCTCAGTGCAGCCTCCAACTCCTGGGCTCAAGCGATCCTCCTGCCTCAGCCTCCCACGCAGAGCAGCTGGGACTACAGGCGTGCGCCACCTTGCCGGGCTAATTTTTCTATTTTTAGTAGAGACGGGGTCTCGCTCTTGCTCAGGCTGGTCTCGAACTCCTTGAGCTCAAGCTATCCCCCCCGCCTCGGCCTCCCAGATGGCTTCACTCTTTTATGAGGGGAGGCCGAGAATCACGAGACAGTTGAGGAAAACCCCTAGCATGAAAGAGACAGACAAAAACGAGCAGAAAAAAAGACCCTGAAAATAAAGAGATTAGTTTTGGGGAACAAAAGGGAAGTTAAATAACTAAGCACCTCTCACCAGCATCCCTGGAGATTTTAGAAGACGTGTTCATTGGCCAGCAAGACCGTGTGACAAGAGCATGATTAGGGAGAAGGACGCACAGAGATGACGGGAGTGACATTGCCAGAGATGGTTCAAAGGCAGAGCTGGGAGATGAGTTCGAAGAGACAGGTCAGGAGGTCGAATGGAAAACAGCAAATGAGCGGAAAAGACGAGAGATAGAAACGGCCAGAGTCATGGCCGTCGGTTAAGTGAGTGGAACGCCAGAAAGCTGGAGCAGGGAAAACAGAGGGAAAGACATTGCATTAAAAAAAATTAATAATAGCAGGATCGTTTTCCTGAGACAGGCACAAATCACGCCGAGCGCTGAGAACAGGGACTAAGGGTGACCGCCACCCCGCCCTGCCCCCAGACACGTCAGGTCACCCCGGAGGGGCTTGAAGACGGCAGAGGGGACACAGGTCACTTCGAGAGGAACAAAAATGGGACTAGCAACGGCCTCAGCTCAGAAATCAGTGCTCGATCGCAATAGAGCAGTGTCTTCAAAGCGCGAAGAAAAAAATTGTTTAAGAAAAGTTTAGGCCGGGCGCGGTGGCTCACACCTGTCATCCCAGCACTCTGGGAGGCCGAGGAGGGAGGTTCGCTCAAGGCCGGGAGTTTGAAACCAGCCTGAGCAAGAGCGAGACCCCGTCTCTACTAAAAATAGAAAGAAATTAATTGCCCAACTAAAAATATATATACAAAAAATTAGCCGGGCATGGTGGCACATGCCTGTAGTCCCAGCTACTTGGGAGGCTGAGGCAGGAGGATTGCGTGAGCCCAGGAGTTGGAGGTTGCTGTGAGCGAGGCTGACGCCACGGCACTCTAGCCCGGGCGATAGATAGAGTGAGACTCTGTCTTGGAAAAAAGAAAAGAAAAGTGAAAAAATGTATTAATCATTTAAAAAAATAACCCACTCCATGTTACCACAAATACTATTTACATGAAAAATCACATCTTTGGAAATCTTTTCGATGTCTGGCTTAGCAGAAGGCGGCTTGAGTCGGCATCTGCCCCTGCGTTCAGTCTGCCGTGGTCGCCGCCGTGGTGGACGGAAAATCGAGTGACCTGGAACCCCACGCCCGGCCACCCCGCGATGACAGGGGAGGAGCAAACAGGACCCTGAGATGTTCCCCCTACGGCCACCTTGTTTTGGGGGAGCAAAAGAGCAAACCGAGGAAAATGAAGGCCTGGGGTTTGGGAAACCGAGGCATCAACTCTAGGATCAGTGGGAAAAGAGCCAAAGGGAGGTTCGAGCAGCCCACGTGCCCCACAAAGGGGTCAGGGAGGGGGACAAGGGACTTGGGAGAACTGGTGACATCGCGGGGCGTGTGGGAACAACGGAGACGCGGGGAGAGAAGAGGAGCCTAGTTATAAACTGCAGGAGGAGCGCACGGCTCTGCGGGAGGGAGCGGCAGCCCTGTCCCGAAACGGCAGCAACGCAAACGCTGCTTAGTTTTTCCCTGCAGAGAAAGCAAACACGATTACAGGACAGAAAGTGAGTTTTTTTTTTTTTAGTGTTAAAAATGCAAAAGTGAAAACGCAGCAGCCGGCAGGAATGGAAACGAGAAGGCACGGAGAAGCGGCTGAGGGGAATGAGGCTCGCTCAGGGGTGCCCCATTTTGGAGGAGGGGAATCGGTCTGATGGGACGGGAGACGTCCCGTGGGTTTCCTGCTCACACGAACAAAGGTGACCGGACTTGGAGCTCCAGCCAGTGCGTTGACCGTGTCGGGGCGTCGGGGAGAACCGGAGGGGAGCAGGGAGCGCAGGCTCAGGCGGCAGCACCCTCGCCCATCCTAGCCAAAGTCAATCCTGCAATGAGCTGGCAAACCGCGGGCCAGCGGCGGACGTCTGCTATTCCGTGGCAGGAGGGAGCTGCCGCATCTGCTACGGACAGAGGAGAAGCAGCTGGCCACTGCTTTTATTAGCTAAGCATTTAGAATTATTATTTTTTAAATTTCAGAATATTATGGGGGTGCAATCGTTAAGGTTACGTACGTTGCCCTGGTCTCCCCTCCCCCCCCTCGAGGCAGAGCTTCAAGCGTGTCCATCCCCCAGACCGTGCACATCTTACTCGCTATGTATGTGCACACCCGTCCCCTCCTCCCGCCCTCTCCTACCTGCCCCACACCCGACAAATGTTTGTTTTTCGTTTTTTCTTAACATTTTGGTTACATGTTATATCTTTGCCTCTCCCTAGCAAGGGTTAGAGGCATGCCCTTCCCCTCCACGAGGTTCACCATATCCCTCAGATGTGGGTCTGCACCCCCCCCACACCCCAAATCCCTGGTGAACCCCCCCACCCTTTGAGCACCATAGTGATGATCAGTCAGTACCAATGTGATGGTGAGGACACGTGGAGCCCATGGTTCTGATCTTGTGTCGCCTCACTTTGGATAATGGGCTTTATCCAATTAAATTGATTTACTATCAATCCAGGATAGTATAAGCGGTGCTTGCTCGCTGTCGTTTCTTAGAGTTGAGTAACATTCCATTGTGAACATATACCAAATTTTAATAATCCACCCGTGGATTGACGGACACTTGGGTTGTTTCCATGTCTTTGCTATAGTGAATTGTGCCGCCATAAACATTCGGGTGCAGATGTCTTTATAATAATTTAAAATAATTTCAAAGACATAGAAGAGAAACAAGGAAGTGGGTCTGTGTGGCCCAGGCCAGCAGTACGCATGATCAAATCCACTTAGTTCACCCTTGTCTTGTGCCCGGGATGCTGAGGTCGGGTGGGGGTGCGTGGGGGGAATAGGAACTGGAATCTGCCCTGTTCTCTTCCAACCTACATCTCTAGCGTGGATCAGAATGCTCCGGAAGAGCCCACAGGGACTGTGGTATGCAAATGCAGACCCACTCCTTTTCAAATAACAGGGCTCTTTCCGACTGAATCCTCTTCCCGTAGGAGGATGGACACATGTTCTCTGCCATCAGCCGCGACTCAGTGTACTTTCGGTGGAGGGCGGTGGGAGTCGGGGCTGGGAGGGAGTAGAAGATGATGTCCCCGGTCACAGCGGCCCCAGCGGTGACCCTGACCCCCACGGAGAGACTCCCAGGAAGGTCTCCACCTGCCCCCTGCCGCCATCTTGGTGAGACGGTCAGCCCGGGCACTAAAGACAAAGGTCACTGAAGCAAGCACGGGCGTCAAAACCGCGTGTGAGACGTGGAGGCAGAGAAGCCACAAGAAGGCGGCCAGTGAGAGCTGCCATCCAACCAGGTGAGGCAGGTGCTGGGTCAGGTGAGCGGCACTGCAGGTGAGCACCAGGTGTGCTCAGAAAACATCTTGGGATTCCCTCCCGGGAGGGATGTCTCACTGTCACCTTTTGGAGAGCAGCGAATCCAGCTAAGCCAGATTGCACATCACGGAGTTCACTCAACAATGGGTCATTCAGGACCAACTTACGGTGTTTCCCTGGAAATAAGACCTACCCATACAATAAGCCCTAGCAGGATGTCTAAGCATGTGCACAATACGAGCCCCACCCTGAAAATGAGCCCTAGTGACGGGCGTGGCTGCGCAGCGCGTCTGCACAACCCGTGCGTGTCGTCGTGGAGCGGGAAAGAAGACGAGCAGCCCTTCCCATCCGCCCGTGAGAGCTCTGTGGCTCCACAGGAGAGATCAGGGCCGATGGTTCTAAAGGAAACAGAGTCGCAGGAAATTCAGGATGGAATTCGGGGTTTGGAGAGTGAGGATGGTGTTCCAGAAGAAGACGGCTTCACTCTATTTGAATCAATGTAGATGGTTGTACTGTACTTAAAAACAATAACACATTCCCTGAAACTAAGCCCTAGGGTGTCTTCTGGAGGAAAAATAAATACAAGACCCTGTCTTGTCTTCGGGGAAACACGGTAGTGATAGTTCGGGCAAAAAGGTAGGGAGAGATTTCTTGGTCCCAGTTACATTTCCGAGTGGGACAATCTGTAGGCTCTGGAAGCTGATGTCTACAACCCCCAAAGGTTTGATGACGTTTTGGCGGTTATCCAGTTCCATGTCTGGGGACGGACTTCCCAGCTGAGGAGTCTAGTTTCACGGAAGGTTGACATGGATCACGCTGACCACGGGTTGTGGACGGGCAGAATCTTCTGGGCTGCCTCGCCGTGAGAGACTTCGGAGAACGTCCATCTCATTTCCTAAGGGGGATCCTGAAAACTCATCTCTCCGTCTTTCTTGGTGTCGAGAATGAAGGCACGTGTGTAGGGGACTGACATGTATTTTCCTAGTTTAAGAATTAAGGTTAGTGAGTAATGTACGTGTTCTGCCCAGAGCGTTTGAAAGTAATCTGTTCCCAACAGGCTCCCTGTGATAAACAAGGATGTTGCCTAGAGGCAAAACAAAGGACCTGAGCTGCGAGTAGCAAGAGCGGCCCCGCCCCACGGCATTGGGGGTCTGGAGGCCACACGATAAACACATTGTTCCTGTGATTGCTGCGAACACCCCATAAGATGGCTGGTTAGTCAATGATGGGTAAGACCCCTCAAGGGAGGGGCGACCTAAGCCAGGCACAGCCGCCGGGGTTCAGCCGAAGATCTTAGGGGGTCACCCTAAGAGAAGCTGGGGATGAGAAACGCCCCCTGTGGCTCACCTTGCCCATCCTTGCTAATCTCAGTCCTTTATCTATGCCTGGTGCCTAGAGCAACCACCTGGAGATTCTGAGTCAGGGGACGTCTGCTTCCCTAAGGCTATTCCGGAATTTATGGCCATCGCTGCCACGCCTGGGCGGTTACGTACAAGCAACTAACTTTAATCTTTTAGAGTATAAAAATAAAACGGACCCGGTGTATTATTACTCGAGTCAACCGTCTGTCTGTTTGTCTGTGTTTTTCTTTGTGTTCCGTGTTTGTATTCTGTGTTCTGTGTTCATCCTGTAAAAGGGCTGCAACACACGTGATCTCACCTGTACCACCCAGACTCACCTATGTGAGACGTTGATTTGAAAGAGTCGGGAACACGGGTGCTGTTGAGGTGTCCACGAGGTGGGGAGGGACGAGGGGACGGTGGGGGTGGCCTCGGGGAGGGAGATTCCTCAGCACAACAGCTCTGCGGTGTGGCTGTGGTCGTCGCTCTAGAAATCTTGGACTGAAGCCCCGGGTCTCCCAACAGTTCCCAGGGCAATGCACTCTCCTTCCCGAACTCCTTTCCACCTAATCACGCAGACCGGGTCTCTGTCGGCTGCAGCCTGGAATCCCGATGGCTGCAGTAGTCTGTGCTGATGGAAAGAGCCGGATAACTGCCCGGCTGCTCTGTCAGAGGAGGGTGTACGCATCCTGCAGAAGGACGGTTGAGTTACGACGCGCTTATGGATTTATTTATTTTATACGGACGCCTCTATGTGCTTAAGTGAGAGTGGGGAACTGGGTCTCCCACAGGCGTGAATGAATTTCAACTCCAGTTTTAGAGTTGAAATTTAGAGATTCATTCATGCCTGTGGGAGACCCAGCATCCCGGAGTTTGAGACGTTGACATTTTACCTGGTTTGCAATCAGAGTTCGAGTTCGCTCCGACCCTGAACTGCGGGGGCAGAAACTCTGACAAAGTAATGATGCTCGTGCCCACCAGTCATCTCACGTCATACGAAAGGTGGATCTTTATTCCCCACCCAACCTCGGGAGGGTCGGTGGGTTTTTCTGTTGCCCGCACCCGATTGCGAAGGAACTGAGGTCTGGATATCCCAGAAAACATTTTCATCGTGTCGTTTTCAAGTGTACTTAAGTCAGGTTGTGCTTTAGAAATTTTAGAAGAAATGCAGATTCCACATGAAAACGTGTCAGAAGAAGTCAATCCAGCCCAGGTTTCCTGGAGGGTTACTTTCTGGCAGAAATGACAAGAGGGGGGTTCAGATTCGAAGACCATCGCTTGGCAGGATTTCTCTTGGGGAAATTCCAGCTCAAAGGAGAAACTAGGAAACAATTTTCTGGTACTAGAATTTTAAAGGAGTTTGTGGTGGAACACCCCAAACTGGCCAACTGGGTCTGGGATTTCCCGAGCCCAAAGGCAGCCCCAGGCCCCCTCTCAGTTTTACCAGCAGGAAACAGGGTTCTGGGGCAGTGCATCTCTGGGGGGGTTCCTCCCAGGCCCTGTCATTCATGGTCCCGCAGAACAACGGGCAAAGGAGGTTCCCTGCGTGCAAAATTAGGGCGCTCTGACCAAGAAATTCACCCCATGGGCAGACAGTGGAGTCTTTGCTATCCTCTAACAGTGGGATGTGGATTACACTGTGGGATGTTCTTCACTTCCATGTTCTCAACAGGGCACGTGTGTGTGTGCGCACATGTGTGTGTGCACATGAGCAAGAAATTCACCCCATGGCCAGACAGTGGAGTCTTTGCTATGCTCTATCAGTGGGATGTGGATTCACTTCCCACTTCCCATCCAGTAGGATATTCTTCAGTTCCATGTTCTCAACAGGGCATGTGTGTGTGTGCGCACACATGTGTGTGTGCACATGTGTGTTTTCATACCGCTGTCTCCCCACCACTGTGTATGGCGTATGTTTTGCTGGTCACATGTACCGGCAGTCAGGGTGTATGACCACTGCAGCCGAGTCCGTCCACGTCTGACTGAGAGAAAGTCCCGGTGCTCAGGGACGCAGGGCCCGGAGCTGTGCACAGCAACTGGACGTAACTCTGTGGTCTTTTTTTGACAAGTGTTTATATATTTTTGATGCACCTAGGATAGCTGGTTGTGTTAAGTGGGCATTTAAAAATTATACGCCTGGGAAGCAGCGTTTGTGTGTGTGTGTGTGTGTGTGTGCACATGTGTGTGTGTACACCTGTTGGGTGTCCAAGGGGTGGGACACAGTCGACTTTTGCTGTCATTTCTGACTATTCCACACACTTTGCCACGTCCTGCCTCTGGCAAAAGGAACCCATTTTTTCTTTGGGGAACTGTATCTTTCAGAAACTTTGCTGTTCTGATGTGGTAGTTAAGCATGGGTTCTAATCTTACCTGGGCCAAGGAGTGGGGCACGTGGCCCAGGCCTGGACGGCCAAGAGGATCCAGTGGTCTGGACACGGTGAATGATTTAAAGGTGAGCATTCGACCCCACTTGGGCCAATCATGGCCCTAGCTGAGATTGTGCAGCTGACAGAGAGGGCTCACTCTCTTCTGCTGGGAATGAAAGGGCTGGGCAACGCCAGCCTGTAGGTGCCAGTGGTCTAATAGACTCTGCAGAGAACACGCCCACTAATGTAACAGGCCACTGCAGAGAACACGCCCACTAATGTAACAGGCCACTGCAGAGAACACCCCACTAATGTAACAGGCCACTGCAGAGAACACCCCACTAATGTAACAGGCCACTGCAGAGAACACGCCCACTAATGTAACAGGCCACTGCAGAGAACACGCCCACTAATGTAACAGGCCACTGCAGAGAACACCCCACTGATACCCAGCTGGCATTTCTGGCTGTGTGCCAGGCACTGTCTAAGTGTTGCGTTTGCTCCCTCTCATTTGATCTGTGCAACAGCTTCTTGAGAAGCTCATTGTACCCCATGTTACAAACGGGGATGCTGAAACAGGAGAGGTTAAGTCATAAGTGCTCACAGTTACGGTGGGAAAGGGTTCGCCGTCAGGAGGCCTGGCTTCGCAGCTCGGGGCTCTCCCTGCTGAGCACTCATCGTGGAGCGGAGTGAGGAAGGTCGGATAGAAAGGACGGGAACTGAGAGACGGGGATGCAGGGCGAGCCCTGGTGCTGGGTTCAAGGAGGCCGAGACCAGCAGGACCAGGAGGAGATGGGAAGCGCAGCAGTCCACCCCCCGGAGCTGAAGCCGCCGCACCCCAGCGCTTCCCCGGTACGGAACTAACGGTTTCCGTGAAACAACAGAAATGTACTCCTCAGGGTTCTGGAGCAGGGAGCCCAGCATCAAGGCGAGACAGACTCGGTGTCGGTGCCGGCTATTTTATGCTTCCTAGTGTAGCCGCCTCGCTGTGTCCTCATGGGAGGAAGGGCCGGGGGCTCCAGGAAGGCACCAACCCCGTTTGTGAGGGCTCCCCCCACCCCCACCCAATCACCTCCAAGGACCTCGCCTCCCACTGCCATCGCCTGGGGGTGATGATGTCACCACAGATGTTTGGGGGACACAAGCGTTCAGAGCATAGCAACTGCTAAACACGAAGGGGTAAATTTAACCACTTCAGTACGAGGGTCGACTGTAGCCGATAGCCACAGATGGACGCACACAGCCCGGCCTCGACTGTAGCCAACAGCCACAGATGAACGTGCACAGCCCAGCGTGGACTGTAGCCAACAGCCACAGATGAACGTGCACAGCCCAGCGTGGACTGTAGCCAACAGCCACAGATGAATGCGCACAGCCCAGCGTCGACTGTAGCAGATAGCCACAGATGAACACATACAGCCCAGCGTCGACTGTAGTCAACAGCCACAGATGAACACATACAGCCCAGCGTCGACTGTAGTCAACAGCCACAGATGAACACATACAGCCCAGCGTCGACTGTAGTCAACAGCCACAGATGAACACATACAGCCCAGCGTCGACTGTAGTCAACAGCCACAGATGAACACATACAGCCCAGCGTCGACTGTAGTCAACAGCCACAGATGAACACATACAGCCCAGCGTCGACTGTAGTCAACAGCCACAGATGAACACATACAGCCCAGCGTCGACTGTAGTCAACAGCCACAGATGAACACATACAGCCCAGCGTCGACTGTAGTCAACAGCCACAGATGAACACATACAGCCCAGCGTCGACTGTAGTCAACAGCCACAGATGAACACATACAGCCCAGCGTCGACTGTAGTCAACAGCCACAGATGAACGCGCACAGCCCAGCCTCGACTGTAGCCGACAGCCACAGATGAACGCGCACAGCCCAGCGTGGACTGTAGCCAACAGCCACAGATGAACGTGCACAGCCCAGCGTGGACTGTAGCCGACAGCCACAGATGAACGCACATAGCGACTGTAGCTGACAGCCGTGATGTGACTTTTCTAATTTTTCATTGATCAAAATAAAATTGTGAACATTCAAACATAACGTCATGAAAACATATCCGTATATGTCACCTGTTCTGATTCACATGACAAGTAAAACTGCCTATAAAGTAAAACAAGCTTTCAGTGCTCTCAAGCTTTCCTCATAACCCAAGAGCAAGACGGACGCGTCGTCAATGCACAGCACAGACCGCCGTGAGGACTGCGAGTGCGGCGGTGGGCGAGGTGTCGCGGCCGGTGAGCGCCGTACGGAAGTGGTTAATTAATAGCGATTACAACCCAAGAATTTAGAAAATAATAAAAACCCTTTGACTCAGCTCTTCCACGTCTAGGAATGTATCTAACGGATTACTTTCACGTGCACAAGAATATATATACACACACACACACACACACACACACACACACGCACACACACACACACACACGCACACACACACACACATATATAAAAGAGTGTTTGTCACAGCTTAGTTTGAAATAGCGAAGGTCTTGCAAAGTCAAAAGTGCCCTGCAAAAGGGAGACCTCACATGCCTTGGAGCAGTCTCCCCACAGCCGTGTGCAGGAACGACACGGGTCTAGGTGTGCAGATGCGGCTCGACCTCTGTCCGTCTGGGCCCCCGCGGCGGAACACCTGAGACCGGGTCCTTCACCAGCAGCGGGAACGTGTGTGGCTCGCGGTTCTGGAGGCGTCCCAGATCCAGGGGCCGGCAGGCGCGGGGTCCCGGGAAGGCCTGTTGGCCTGCATTTTGACCTGGTCCCGGGGGATGCCTTGGAAAGTGCTGTTCCAGGGATGGTCTGCAAATAACTGCACTCCCGCTAGTTCAGACAGGCCTGGGAGAGACACAGTCACAGCTCGCTGAGGATAGACCGGGGACAGGCAGGGGACAGGCCAGGGACAGGCAGGGGACAGGCAGGGGACAGGCCGGGGACAGGCAGGGGACAGGCAGGGGACAGGCAGGGGACAGGCCGGGGACAGGCAGGGGACAGGCCAGGGACAGGCAGGGGACAGGCAGGGGACAGGCCGGGGATAGGCAGGGGACAGGCCGGGGACAGGCCGGGGACAGGCCGGGGACAGGCAGGGGACAGGCAGGGGACAGGCAGGGGACAGGCTGGGGACAGGCCGGGAACAGGCTGGGGACAGGCAGGGGACAGGCCGGGAACAGGCAGGGGAGAGGCACAGGCGTGTTGGGGGAAAGAGGTTAGACACCCGCAGTCCAGACTGCACCACCCCTTCACACTAACTCTCGTCCCGCCTTTTCTCTCGGAGTTAACAACCAGATAGCTCCGCTGTGCTGTTGCTATAGCGACAGGGCCGGGGTTTGCCGTTCCCTGGGCAGTGTCCCCTGCGCCCGCCAGTGTCCCGCCTCAGCCAGGCCTGCGCCGTTCGGTTTGCCAAACTGGAAACCACACACGTGGCCGTCGGGACAGTCACGGTCCCTGGCGGGCGTGGCCGGCGCTGCAACCACCGGACTCCCGTCGACCCACGACTGTTCGGGTTTATGCTGCGATTCCGGAATTCAGAACTCGTTCGCCCTCGCCGCCGAGAGAAAAGCAACTTCTCGGGCAATTGCATATTAAAAGTTTTTTAAATTCTATAGTTTTTTGGGGTTCTTTTTTGCTGTATACATAATAGCAAAAAATGAGAAATGCAAATGACGTCAAACGTTCACGGGTATCTGCCGTTTGGAGTGACCACGCGCTATGGGGCAGGGCGGGACAGAGCAGGTGAGGCGCTGGGGCTCGGCTGGCGCACAGTGGGTCTGCAGCGCTGGCACTGCCGCCCTTTCTTCCCCGGGTGGTGGCCTTGGCCGCGTCTCCCGCCCTCCCCAGCGCCGGCCACCAAGCCCAGGTGCCGCGCCCCACGGCCCTGATGGTCTCTGGGCTTGTGGCTTTGCTGAGGCCTGTGGGCATATGCGTCCTGCGCAGACACGGCCCCACGCGTCTCTGGCCGAGGAGGAGGAGCGGGCGCCGGGCGCCCCGGGAGGGCGGGGCAGTTCCCGCCGCCGTCCTCCCCACCCCCACCGCTGCCTCCTTTCTCCGGCTGGCCGCAACAGAGATCCAGGCCTCCGGGGCAGGGTCTCGAGGACCAGCTCCCTGGCCGCTGCGGGGCTCAGCCGCCTTCCGGACTCGGCAACCGTGGCGGAAGAAGTCAGGTGAGCTCACTTGGCAGGGCGGCGACGGAGGGGAACTCGGTAGTTGTGCCACTGCGGCGTCCTAGAAAAATCTGATGTTTTGTTGGGTCGTCACATATTGCAGCCAAGTGTGTGCTTCTTATGCGTGCAGCTCAGTGAGGCGGCACATACGTGCACGCCTGCTTCACGCACACACCTGCTTCCCATACACACCTGCTTCACGCACACATCTGCTTATGTGCACACCTGCTTCATGTACACACCTACTTCATGCACACACCTGCTTATGTGCACACCTGCTTCACGTACACACCTGCTTCACTCACACACCTGCTAATGTGCATACCTGCTTCATGTACACACCTGCTTCACGCACACACCTGCTTCCTGTACACACCTGCTTCACGCACACATCTGCTTATGTGCATACCTGCTTCATGTACACACCTACTTCATGCACACACCTGCTTATGTGCACACCTGCTTCACGTACACACCTGTTTCCCGTACACGCCTGCTTCATGTACACACCTACTTCATGCACACACCTGCTAATGTGCATACCTGCTTCACGTACACACCTGTTTCCCGTACACACCTGCTTCATGCACACATCTGCTTATGTGCACACCTGCTTCATGTACACACCTGCTTCATGCACACACCTGCTTATGTGCACACCTGCTTCATGTACATACCTGCTCCCTGTACACACCTGCTTCATGGACACACCTGCTTATGTGCACACCTGTTTCCCGTACACACCTGCTTATGTGCACACCTGCTGCATGCACACATCTGCTCCCTGTTCACACCTGCTTCCCGTACACACCAGCTTATGTGCACACCTGCTTCATGCACACACCTGGTTATGTACACACCTGCTTCCCGTACATACCAGCTTATGTGCACACCTGCTTCATGCACACACCTGCTTTCCCGTACACACCTGCTTCCTGTACACACCTGCTTATGTGCACACCTGCTTCATGCACAAACCTGCTTCATGCACATACCTGCTTCATGCACACACCTGCTCATGTGCACACTTGCTTCATGTACACACCTATTCCCTATACACACCTGCTTCATGCACACACCTGCTTATGTGCACACCTGATTCATGTACACATCTGCTTCATGTACACACCTGCTTCCCGTACACACCTGCTTATGTGCACACCTGCTTCATGCACACACCTGCTTCATGTACACACCTGCTTCCTGTACACACCTCCTTCCCATATACACCTGCTTCCCGTACACACCCGCTTATGTGCACACCTGCTTCCCATACACACCTGCTTATGTACACACCTGCTGCATTCACACACCTGCTTCCCGTATACACCTGCTTCATGTACACACCTGCTTCCGGTATACACCTGCTTCCCATATACACCTGCTTCATGTACACACCTGCTTCCCATATACACCTGCTTATGTGCACACCTGCTTATGTGCACATCTGCTTCCTGTATACACCTACTTATGTGCACACCTACTTCATGTACACACCTGCTTCATGTATACACTTGCTTCCCATACACACCTGCTTATGTGCACACCTGTGCATGCACCGCCAGCATCCAGGCACAGGACACGGCCAGCACCCGCAGGCCCCTCCTGCTGCCTCCGGCCAACACCCCAGGTGGAGACACTGTGGCGTCCTGGGTTGGCTTTATTGACAACACGTGACTCTGAGGATCAGCTCTTGCCACCACGACCTTACACAGGAGCAAAGGTTAAGTAACGACGATGACACCTGGTATGTATTTGCTGCTTCCTCTGCCGGGCACTGTGCGCATGTGTGTCGAGTTTAATGCTCACGGCTGCACCAGGCAAATGCTGTTACCCCCGGTAACGCTCTCTGTATCTGCCTGCCTACCTACCTATCCATCTATCATGTATCTGTCTCTCTTTTTTTTTTAGTAGAGTCTCACTTTGTCACCGGGGCTAGAGTGCCGTGGCGTCATCACAGCTCACTGCAGCCTCCAACTCCTGGGCTCAAGCGATCCTCCTTCCTCAGCCTCCTGAGTAGCTGGGACTACAGGCATGCGCCACCATGCCCGGCTAATTTTTCTATTTTTAGTAGGGACAGGGTCTTGCTCTTGCTCTTCTCAAACTCCCGAGCACAGTGGATCCTCCTGCCTCTACCTCCCAGAGTGTTGGAATCACAGGCGTGAGCCGCCGCGCCCTGCCCGGCTATGTCTCTGTCTATCACGATCTATCTTGTGGGTTTGGCCTCCACGACTGGGGCTGGGCGAGCCATCCCCGTGGGGCAGACTCAGAGGTCACGGTGGCCGTGGGAGGGGGCAGGGGCGCAGGAAGGGACTCGGTGCTTGCCCGTGGGGGTCCCGGTACCTCTTGCCTTCCCAGCTGTCCTGCCTTGGGGTGCTGTGCACACACCCCCTCCCCGGGGCCCAGGTGTTCAGCCGGGAAGGCCAACAGGTGTGCGTCCAGGACCTGCTTCCTGAGGCCACCTGCACCTTCCCGAGCTTGCTCCTCCTTCCCCGCGCCCGACAAGCGGGTGCAGACGCAACCGGTCACCTGCCCGTGCCTGGCACCTGCCGCTCCCGGCTCGGCTCGGTTGCCACGGCAACAAGATCATGCCAGCTGCCCCAGAGCTCAGGAGCTGCTGAGAGCCCAGGTCCGGCCACGGTCACCTGTCACTGTGTCCCCCCGGCACTGCTGCAGGGGAGTGCCCGGGATCAGACGGGAATGCCCCGAGGCGGGAAGTTTAAGTGGACGGGGACCTTAGAGGCTCAACCCAAGGTGTCCGCCCCTCCCCCGTGCATAGTCGCCACCGCCAGCCACAGACGTGACGTGCTGCTTACCCTGTCCTCGTAGGCTGGGGGGGGCAGCCAGCAGAGAGGGGGCCCCGCTTCCCGATGGCGTTCAGAGCCTGCAGAACAAGACGGGCTTGTCTGGGAGCCTCATGGGAAGCCGTGGGAAACTTTAGCAATGCTGACGGCGTGAGCCGATGCAGAACTTGGGGGCTTTGCCGGCGTGGGCTGCCACGGAAGAACAGGCACCACAGGCCACGTGGCTGAGTGGCGGGGGTCTGTCTGCTCAGCTGTGGGGGCCGGGGAGGCCCAGGATCAGGAGCCCGCTGATTCGGGTCGGACCATACGCATCTGAAAGAATATTTTAGAGGGTTTTTGTTTGTTTTTGAGACAGAGTCTCGCTCTGTTGCCCAGGCTAGAGTGAGTGCCGTGGCGTCAGCCTCGCTCACAGCAACCTCAAACTCCTGGGCTCAAGCCATCCTCCTGCCTCAGCCTCCCTAGTAGCTGGGACTACAGGCATGCGGCACCATGCCCGGCTAATTTTTTTCTATGTATTTTTAGTTGGCCGATTAATTTCTTTCTATTTTTAGTAGAGACAGAGTCTTGCTCTTGCCCAGGCTGGTTTCAAACTCCTGAGCTCAAACGATCCTCCCGCCTCGGCCTCCCAGAGTGCTGGGATGACAGGCGTGAGCTCATTCAACAATGTTTTATTTTGCGTGTCAGGCACTAGGGAGTGACCTGGGCACACGGCAGTGACCAAAACAGACATAATTTCTCCTGGCACGAAACTCACCTGTTGGTTTCGAGGGAGGAAAACTAACAGCAAGAAGCCACATCATTGGGGGGGGGGCGACCGTGTGATTAGACAGCAAGATGCAGGGGAGACCGACGGGCTGCTCATGGGGCTTGCTTTTTCTCGGGGTGGTCAGGGAAGCCCCGGGCGCCGGTCCTGCGGTGGCCGTGGGCACGTGACCTGCAGACCTCCCGCCACGGGGGCTTAACTGACCAAAGGCCGTGGCTGCTAAGCTTGGAATCCATGGCTGCTTTTTCGCAAGGCTGCGGCTCCCCCGGCTTCTTCCTGTCCGCAGGTGCCGTCTCCCGCAAGATGTCAGACCCTCCCGTCCATGAACTTCCGCGCAGGGACCGCGGCGTGTTGCTGAAGCCTCCTTAGCCTCCCCAGCCCTGGAGGATGCTTCTTCCCCTGGGGTCAGACGTCGTCACTCTAACCCCGGCCCTCCCAGCTCCCACCCCGTCTCCTCTCTCTCTCGGGATCATTTCCCCTAATAATAAAGCCGGGCAGGACTAAGCCCCTCGCGCCACCTGCCTCTCAGAGCGCCGGGACTGACTCGGACCTGAGGGAAGTTAGAGAGCAAGCCGTGCGGATCGCTGTGGGAAAAGCATTCTGGGCTGAGGGAACAGAGCCTGCGAGTGAGCGGCCGGGTTGCGTCGGATCAGGGATTGGGTTTTGCCTTGTTTATGTGCTCACGGGTCAGCCTGTGACTGTCTTGTGCACCCTGGCAGCAGACAGGAGACTCAGGGGCCAGAGGTAAAGATGGGACCTCAGGGCCGGGCGCGGTGGCTCACACCTAGCACTCTGGGAGGCTGAGGCGGGTGGATTGCTCAAGGTCGGGAGTTCGAAACCAGCCTGAGCGAGACCCCGTCTCTACTATAAATAGAAGGAAATTAATTGACCAACTAAAAATATACATATAAAAAATTAGCAGGGCATGGTGGCACATGTCTATAGTCCCAGCTACTTGGGAGGCTGAGGCAGGAGGATCGCTTGAGCCCAGGAGTTTGAGGTTGCTGTGAGCTAGGCTGACACCACGGCACTCACTCTAGCCTGGGCAACAGAGTGAGACTCTGTCTCCAAATAAAATAAAATAAAATAAAATAAAATAAAATAAAATAAAATAAAATGAAATAAAATAAATAAGATGGGACCTCAGGACTCTGGGCTCAAGGGACATGTTCCTTTGGTCAAAATGAGTCGACAGGGCAGGCCAGGCTCAAGCGGAAGGGACATGGACTCTTAAAGGGGAAAACGTGTTGTCTCGGTGCAAAGAGGTGTGGATGTAGGCAGGAGAGCAATCGCAGCCAGTTTCTCAAACGGCGGCAGAGTAAGGACTGAAGACAGGTGCCTCAGAAGCTTGGGGACACACAGAAAATTCACCGAGGCCGGGTGTTCAGGCCCACGCCTGTAATCCCAGCTCTCTGGGAGGCTGAGGCGGGAGTATGGCTTGAACTCAGGAGTTCGAGATCAGCCTGAGCAAGAGCCAGACCCTGTCTCTACTAAAAGAAATAGAAAGAAATTAGCTGGACAACTAAAAACATATATGTATATATAAAAATTAGCCGGGCATGGTGGCGAATGCCTGTAGTCCCAGCTACTCTGGAGGCTGAGACAGGAGGATTGGTTGAGCCCAGGAGTTTTTTATTTTTTTATTTTTTGAGACAGAGTCTCACTCTGTTGCCCAGGCTAGAGTGAGTGCCGTGGCGTCAGCCTCGCTCACAGCAACCTCAAACTCCTGGGCTCAAGCCATCCTCCTGGGACTACAGGCATGTGCCACCATGCCCGCCTAATTTTTTCTATATATACTAGTTGGCCAATTAATTTCCTTCTATTTATAGTAGAGACAGGGTCTCGCTCTTTCTCAGGCTGGTTTCAAACTCCTGACCTCGAACGATCCTCCCGCCTCGGCCTCCAAGAGTGCTGGGATGACAGGCGTGAGCCACCGCGCCCAGCCAAGCCCAGGAGTTTGAGGTTGCTGTGAGCTAGGCTGACGCCACGGCACTCTAGCCCGGGGGACAGAGTGAGACTGTCTCAAAAAGAGAAAAAAAAGAAAAGAAATTGACCCCAAGGGACAGAGCAAGGACGGAGCACGCCATGGAGACGTGATCTCGGGCCTCGCCCCATTCCTCCTGACACCCCTGGGGGCTGACCCCCCACCCTGCCCGGGGCTGGCGGCTGCCTCCCAGTGGGGCTCTGAGAAAACACAGCACCGTGTCCCCCGCTGCCCTGGGGACGCCAGGCTGGGCCGGTCACGGGGTCCGCCACCATCCACGTCGGTCTGGATTACTGGGGGGTGGGGGGTCGGCCACGCTGCTCCCCCCGGCTGGCCACAGTCACTTGCCTGCCGCCAGCCCCAGCGTGCACCAGATCAGGATGGCAATCGCTCAGGAAGAACGCGCCCGCGGCTGGACGTTTGTCTCCTCATTAACCGATCTGCCCCAGCCCTTGCCACCCGTAACCACGGCAACCTCGTGCAGAGCTGCTGCACACACACGCGCTTATTTGGGGCTTTGGGAGCACCGGGCCGGTTTATTTCTGTGTCTCGGCGGCGGAGAGGCTGGGCGGGTCAGGAGGCGCGGGGAGCCTGGACCCGGACCAGCTCGTGGCCGTGGCCGGAGCCAGTCGCCGGGTGTGGCTCCCGGACGGGACGCCTCCCCCAGGGACCCCTGTGTCCCTGTGCACGGCAACGCGGGGCTTGGTGGTGGTGGTGGGGGGTCGGAGCTCTGCGGAAACTTCCGGAAGGCAGCGTCCCGGAGGAGTCAAAGAGCCGCGTGTGTTCGGGTCTGGAGAGCGATCCCCGCCCGCCTGCCCGCCCGCCTCTCTGCTGAAGCCGTGTCCTCGCTGTACAATGACATCCTGAGATTCCCCGACCGGAGACCCGGTTTTCAAAATATCCCTCCCCGACTCCCACCTCTCCTCGCCCAGATCCGTGAATGGGGAGAGTGGGCGCGCGCAGCTTTCCGCGGGGAAGGAGGACGTTATGCAACCCGCGCTCTGCGTCTCCCGGCACCGCCCCAGGAGCTGGGAGGGAGGAGCAGGGCTGTGTGGCCGGGAGGCTGTGGGGCAACCTCTCTGGGCTTCAGGTCCTCACCTGGGAGGTGGGAGGAAGGCAGCTTCCTTACGTGGGGGGAGGTGAGGCGAACGGGACCACACCTGGCACCTCTGACCACGGGGGTGTCCCCCTGAGCACGTGATCTGCGGCTGGTGACTTCGCTCCTCTCAGCCTCGGTTTCCCCATTTACAAATGGCGCTGGTAATAACGTGTTTCCCCCCAAATAAGCCCTCCCCATAAAACAAGCCCCAGCGGGATGTCTAAGCACGTGCGCCATAGAAGCCCCACCCCGAAAATAAGCCCTAGTGACGGCGTGGCTGCGCAGCGCGTCTGCACAACCCGTGCGTGTCGTCGCGGAGCGGGAAAGAACACGAGCAGCCCTTCTCATCCGCCCCGTGACAGCTCTGTGGCTCCACAGGAGAGATCGGGGCCGGTGGTTCTAAAGGAAACAGAGTCACAAGACATTCAGGATGGGATTCGGGGTCTGGAGAGTGAGGATGATGTTCCAGAAGACGACGACTTCACTGTATGTGAATAAATGTAGACGGTTGTGCCGTACTTAAAAAAAAAATAACACATCCCCTGAAAATAAGCCCCAGGGTGTCTTCTCCACGAAAAATAAATATAAGACCCTGTCTTGTTTTCAGGGAAACACGGTAGCTGTTTCTCAGGGGTGTCGTGGGGTGTCAAATGGGGTACCAGCGAAGACTGCCCCGTGTGGACTCACTTACTCAGCAGCCGGCATTTGTTAGGACCGGCGGGTGCAAAGGCTGGATGTCCTTCCTGCTCCGCCCACGGGGCCGTGTGACCTGGGCGGGTCCCGGTCCGGGAGGACGTGGCCACGTGGCCGGCGCTGGCAACTGACGGGCGACGGGCTGTCAGCTCGATTCGGAGCAGCCCTTGAGGTGCCCAGAGGCGGGTGCCGGTGCCACAGCGATGAGCGGCAGTCCCATGACGAGCTCCTGACATTTCCTGCCCGCGTTCCCCGGCCCGCCCGGGTCAGTGGTCAGACTGAGTCACGGCTGCTCCCCGCAGCCTGGCTGCCCGGGGACCCGACACGGCGGGGGTGGGGTGACGGGGTGGGGTGCTGGGCAGAGCTGGTCGCCGCGGGCTGCTCATTCTCTGCGTCCGGTAAAACTTTGCAGCTTGCTTTTCCTATTATTTCCCAGGCTTGTTGTTCTTCCTTACATAACAGAGATGCTTAGCGTGCCATTGACGTGTTTATCTCTTGCACACGTCCACACGTGTTTATGGACGCCCAGAGAAAGGTCTGGAAGGAAGGGGACTGCTGGGAGTCGACGGCCCTTGCCTCTGGGTACGAGGATTGGGAGCGTCCACTTCTCAGAGACCAAACAAGGTGCTGAGATTCGCAAAAGGTGCTTACCTCTGGTTTCAGAGTCTGCTTTTCTTTTTTTTTTTTTTTTTTTGAGACAGAGTCTCACTTTGTTGCCCAGGCTAGAGTGAGTGCCGTGGCGTCAGCCTCGCTCACAGCAACCTCAAACTCCTGGGCTCAAGCAATCCTCCTGCCTCGGCCTCCCGAGTAGCTGGGACTACAGGCATGCGCCACTATGCCCGGCTAATTTTTTCTATATATTTTTAGTTGGCCAATTAATTTCTTTCTAATTTTAGTAGAGACGGGGTCTTGCTCTTGCTCAGGCTGGTCTTGAACTCCTGACCTCGAGCGATCCCCCCGCCTTGGCCTCCCAGAGTGCTAGGATGACAGGCGTGAGCCACCGCGCCCGGCCTTAGAGTCTGCTTTTCTGCATATTTTATGTTATAGTCCGAAGTGCGAGAAAAGACCACCTTAGAAACCAAACTGGGCCAAATCGTGAGTCTTTACTTATTGGCCAGGACTACTCCTGTTATGCAGAGTGGCAGGCACAGAAAAGTGGTGATGAGAATGGAAAAATGGCCCCATTTTTTTTTCTTTTCTTTTTTTTGAGACAGAATCTCACTCTGTTGCCCAGGCTAGAGTGAGTGCCATGGCGTCAGCCTAGCTCACAGCAACCTCAAACTCCTGGGCTCAAGCAATCCTCCTGTCTCAGCCTCCCGAGTAGCTGGGACTACAGGGATGCACCACCATGCCCGGCTAATTTTTTAAATATATTTTTATATTTATTTACTTATTTTTTTGAGACAGAGTCTTGCTTTGTTGCCCAGGCTAGAGTGAGTGCCGTGGTGTCAGCCTAGCTCACAGCAACCTCAAACTCCTGGGCTCAAGCAATCCTCCTGCCTCGGCCTCCCGAGTAGCTGGGACCACAGGCATGCGCCACCACGCCCGGCTAACATGGCCCCTTTTTAAAGGCAAAAAAACAGGCTCTAAAAATCTAATCAGCAAGCACTTTTACAAAAGCGAGAGAAAGCATTAATCTTACATTTCTATCTTGTTTTTTAGCACAATGTGGGGAGGGGGGTGAGGTTTGGAGCCTTGAGATGGGTTTTGTAGGAGTCACCGGCTGCAGCTAAGATGCAGCCGAGAGGAAGCCTCTGAAGTAGCCCAATCACGGACAGCGTTAGCCTTAGTTGAAACACATCCTGCATCCGGTGACCTAAGCCCGGGCGTGTTTCACTGGGTACACGAAGCATGTCAGGCCCCTCAGGGGCCCAGGGTGCTTTGACCCTCGGCCAGCGGCCCTATCCTGTGGGCAGTTGTGTGCCGTGCACCACCGCCCTTCCCCTTAGTTTCTGAACTTAATCACCCTAGCAGTGGCAGGACGGCAGATGCGGGGTCAGATAAGGGTCAGCTGCAAATTTCCCGCTCTCCGAAGCAAGCAAGCACAATCCAGAAGCTGATGGCCGGTCATTGGCTACCTGTGGGCCCTAGGTAAGCCCTGATATTTTATTTATTTTTTTTCATTTTATTTTTTTGACATTTTATATTTAAAATTTTTTTTAAAAGGTAACAACACGGGTTACTTTGGAATCAGAAAAAAAAAAGTCGCAAAATTTAAAAAGGGAAATGCTAAAAACGCTTTTTGGGAGGAGGCACGGTTCCTTGTCATGGTTCTGTGTGCGAATCGGGCTGATTCGCACCCGCACCCGGCGGTCCCTCCGTGTTCAGACTCCCTGCGGGGGTGAGTGTTCCCGCCGTCCCTCTCGTGTCTCCGAGGAGCCGGGCGACCTCCGTCCCGAGGTGTCTCCACGGGCCACCTGGCTCGCACCTGGCTCCCACCTGGCTCGCACCTGCCTCGGTTCGGACGGCGATGCTTCCTTTTGCTGTCGTGCACACTGCACACACGAGGTGCGGTTGGCGCCGGGCTGGAGGCCGGGCTGGAGGCTGAGGTCGAGAAGCCCCACGTACCTGCCTCATCCGAGGCCCCCTTTGGGAGGCCCCCAGACCCCTGGGCTGGCCCAGAAAATGCCGGAACGGGTCTGGTGGGAGGCGATGCCCCTTCTTCCCCAGGATGACCTGGCCTGGAACCTGAGCGCGGTCTGGCCCGTGTCACTCTCCCGGGGGCCTCTGGGGACCTCGCCTCCTGCCTCCCGCCTGGGGTTTCCAGAGCCTTCCTGGGACCGCACCAGGGAGTTTTTCTCTTAAAAGCAGAGCCAGGCCGGGCGCGGTGGCTCACGCCTGTCATCCCGGCACTCTGGGAGGCCGAGGCGGGAGGATCGCTCAAGGAACAGGAGTTTGAGACCAGCCTGAGCAAGAGCGAGACCCCGTCTCTACTAAAAATAGAAAAATTAATTGGCCAACTAATATATATAGAAAAAATTAGCTGGGCGTGGTGGCGCATGCCTGTAGTCCCAGCTACTCAGGAGGCTGAGGCAGGAGGATCGCTTGAGCCCAGGAGTTGGAGGTTGCTGTGAGCGAGGCTGACGCCATGGCACTCACTCTAGCCTGGGCAACAAAGCAAGACTGTCTTAAAAGAAAAATAAGAAAAGCAGATCCGGGAAGCCTGTGCCCTGGTCGCTGTGCCGGTCCCGGCCTGCCCCACACGGCTCTGCGGACGGGAGACTCACGTCAAGCGGAGTGAGGCCGGATGGCCGGGGAGGGGAAACTGAGCCCACGTCGGGGCACGGGCGGGTGTACGCGGGGGTGGGACAGGGACTGGGCCTCGGGGACAGGCCTGGGGGTGCTCTCGGGGCACCCACACTTTTCCCGCCTTTTCAGGTCTCTTAGAGACACCGGACGACCAGCACAGTCTCGCTCCCCAAGAAGATCTGGCTCAGTCTCTCTCTCTCTCACGCAGGTCACTCGGACCTCAGTTTCCCCATCTGTGAAACGGGGAGGTAACCCTCACGCACAGCGGCAAGCACGGGGGAGCAGGTCACACGACAGACCACGTGAACACACCAAGCACACAAGGCGACCTCCCCAGCGCGGAGCCGTCCTGGAAACTTCTGGGTGCTTGAAGCCGCCGCTCGGGGTTTCTGCCGTGAAGTCGTGGGGTTCGGGGTCTCAGGTGCCCCCGGGGGCCACCTAGGCTTGGGGTTCAGTGTTTCAACCCTTTGCACAGAGCCCCGTGTTGATGCCCGGCACGCACACGGGAGAGGGGCGTCCGGGCTTCCTGCGGCAGAGTTGGGGGTCCCCTGCCCGGTCCTGCCCCCCGAGAGATCCCCACTGAACCCCAAGTCCCGGCACTGGAAGCCGACTCGGGGTTGGAGACCGAAGGTCCCAGAGAAGGCGGACAGTTTCCCAGGTTAATGCAAACAGCCCCCCGCTTTCCCCTGGCCTCGGTTTCCCCCTCTGTGCCCGGGAGAGGGAGGGCATGCGTGTGGTCACCCCGACCGACTGTCCGGCATTCCTGGGCGGCCACTCCCGCCCGGCGCGCGGCGCACACGCCCCCTGGTGGTGGGAGAGGCCCCGGCCGCCCAGCCGGCTGTTCCTTGGCTTGGCAGACAGAGGAGGCTTGGGCGGGTGACCTGTCCCTGGGCCAGGGTGACCTGGCAGGGCACAGGGCTGTCAGGCTCCCTCTCTTGCTTCTCAGGTCCTCACGCTGGGGGGAGCATCAGAGGCCCGATGCTACCTGCTGTGCAACCAGGGCCGGGCCTCTCGCCCTCTCTGATCTCGGCTCCCACACCTGCGAGGTCAGGGGGCTTGGGCAGCTTCAGGGCTTTTTTACCTGGACTCTCTGGATCCTTGGCGGGGGATGTAGTGAAATCCCTGAAATTTTTAAAGAAAGTAAAATTTTCATGTGTATAAGCCGTTTTTCTTTTGGGGAGGGGGGAGAGAGGGTCTAGAGCTTTCTAGAATTACTTTCTTCAAGAGGGCTGGTCCTCTGCAAACCCCTGGTCCCGATGGAGCCCGAGGGGACCGGGCTCGGGAATTCTGGGAGCCCCCCGCCCCAACTTCGGAATGTCGGTGCACCCGGACAGCTCGGAGGACTTGCATCCGGCAAAGGCATCCAGATCTCCAGCGACGTGGAGAAAAGCTAAGAGAGAAAGAAAGATAAGGCGAAACCCTCCTAGGTAAGTGCCGAGAGCTAACAGCTAAGAGAGAAAGAAAGAAAAGGCAAAACCCTCGCAGGTAAGTGCCGAGAGCTAACCGATGGCCAAGCCCTGCTCAGTCCGGGTGGTGATGGCCCTGAGCCGGGCTAGGGCCTGGGGCTGGTGGCCGAGCCCTGGAGCTGGGCAGACACCCCGACTGGCTGGGGCGTGGTCTGGGGTTTCCTGCCCTGGTGGCCCCCGGGGAAGCTCAGAGACAGACGGGCACCCACCCACGGCTGGCAGGGTGGGGAGGACTCTCGTCCCGGAGACCCAGCCTTCTCCCGGCCACGGCGACGGCCCCGTCCTGACCCCACCCCAAAGCCCCACTTGGGCTCGGAACCACGCCCAGCCCGGAAGGGCTGCTCCGTCCAGGCTCTCTTTCGTTGCAAAGCCTCCAGCAGGGGCTGGGGGAGGAAGAGGGAGGTGGGGTCGTTCCCACAGCACGGCTGCGGGCTTTGAGGTTCAGAGATGCCAAGGGGTGCGCCCCGAATCATGGCGCGTGTAGGTGGCTGGGCCGGGTTTCCAGTCCCGCCCCGCAGCAGCACCTGCGGGACTTTGAGAGCTCACAGGGAAGGGGGCTTCCCGAAGTGGCTTCTGGGGCTGCAAGAGGCCCCGGGGGGCTGCAGGACGCCAGCTCTGGGGGCTCTGGGTGTTGCCGAGAGCCAAGCAGTGGGATTTGGGGCCTGCCCGCGCCTGGGCCGGCCTTCCCGCCACCCCGGAAGCCAGCTAACATTGCCCCTCGACTCTGCCGCTTGAATTTCTCGTTTCCCTGGCAGTGACGGTGACCGAGAATCTGACCCCGACACTCCCAGCGCCACACCCCGTCTCTCTGCCGCAGGGTGTGGCATCCACCCCGAAGACGCCAGGCCTCTGCGCACTTCTTGGGGCCTCCAGACGGGCGGTTCGGGGGCCCCTCCCTGCACGGCCCGGCAGGACCACACCCGCCTGCCCCAGAGCGGGTTTGCCTGCGCCAGGCGCCTGCAAGCTCCGAGCTCCCCGCCCAGCCTCCCCAGCCGGCCTCCCGTCTTCCCTGGGGTTTGCCGGGCGTCTGGGGACCAGCAGGCTGTGGGGGTGGCGCTCGTCTTTGTAGAGGGGCCCGTGGACGCCTGGGCTCCCGGCCAGCAGAGGGTCCCCGACCTGGTCCCCCTGTTTGATCTGTCCCCGGCCCGGGTCCCGTCCCTCAGCCGCGGCTGCACCCCAGGTCAGCATGGGGCTGCTCCAGACTGGCCGTGGAGCTCAAGTTCATTCGCTCATGTGGTCAGCATGCATTCATTGGGCACCGACTGTATGCCAGTATGGCCTCTGTTCAGGGCGCGTTCTTGCTCTGTGTATTTGTGCTGGTGTAGCCGTGCTCCGTGCAGGTCTGTGCACGGCACACGCGTGCCCCACACCTGCTGAGCAAATGAATGAGTGACTGAACTCGGGGTGCAGCGAACCGAACCCCCCAAGTCGGTGTTTCCAGGGGCTGCTCTTGAGCCAAGCGTCTGCCGCTCTGAACACAGTGGCAGTCGCTTCTCTGAGACCACAGGCAGGATTTTACCCTTGCCCCCATTCAACGTCACCTGCTTGTGCCAGGTGTCTCCTGCTTGTGCCAGGTGTCACCTGCTTGTGCCAGGTGTCTCCTGCTTGTGCCAGGTGTCTCCCACTTGTGCCAGGTGTCACTCGCTTGTGCCAGGTATCTCCTGTTTGTGCCAGGTGTTTCCTGCTTGTGCCAGGTGTCACCTGCTTATGCTAGGTATCTCCTGCTTGTGCCAGGTGTCTCCTGCTTGCACCAGGTGTCACCTGCTTGTGCCAGGTATCTCCTGCTTGTGCCAGGTGTCTCCTGCTTGTGCCAGGTATCACCTGCTTGTGCCAGGTGTCTCCCTGTCCCTCGGGACCCGTCACCGTCCTCTGTGCCACTCTCCGCCCCAGAGCTGACCAGTCCGGCCAGGCTCCGCCGTCTCTGGGCTTGTCGGCCCGTCTGGCCGGTGGGCGGCTCCTGCTGCAACCGTAGGGAGGTGGAGTGTGTACCCCCTGCCTCACCCCCAGGGCGGGCACCTGTGTCCTTCAGCCAAAGGCCACCTTCCCCTTGGCGGCCTCCTGTGCAGGGTTCTCTCTCCTGGGTCTCACACCTGCCTCCTTGTGGCTCCGCAGCTCTGCGATTGCTACGCTGGTTACGGCACTGTCTTCCTCGTTCTTCAAACCCCAACTGCGTGTTTTGTAGATCGTCCTTTACAGACAACCCAGCCTCAGATTACACCCCACTGAGTGTGCGGGCGGTCCCCGGCGAGACCCCGGCGGGTGGAACTGGAGCTGCCCAGCGTCCTTAGGTGACAGCCCGGCTCACAGGTATGCAGTTCCCTGTCACTGCTTCGCTATTTCAGAATTACCTTTATTTATTTTTTTTGTTTGTTTTTGCATGCATGCAGTTTTTGTAGCAGAAAGCTTTTAAGTAAAAAAAAAAAAAAATCAATGTTATAAACTTTGGTTTTGGTTTCCATTGGGACTACACATCTTTACAATATTATCTCCTGCCTCAAGAGAACACCCTGTATTTCTAATTATCAACATTAAAGTCTTCTTTGCAGTTTCTCAATGAAAGCCATTTTTTTTTCTTATATGTCTTACATAGTTCTTAAGGTTATTTTCAGATATACGTATATGATGTGTCCACATAAATACACACACCTGTATAGTCAATTAAAATACGTATAGAACATTTTCCATCATATTTTCTTTTTTTTGAGACAGAGTCTCACTCTGTTGCCCAGGCTAGAGTGAGTGCCGTGGCGTCAGCCTAGCTCACAGCAACCTCAGACTCCTGGGCTCAAGCGATCCTCCTGCCTCAGCCTCCCGAGTAGCTGAGACTACAGGCATGTGCTATTGTGCCCAGTTAATTCTTTCCATATATTTTTAGTTGTCCAGATAATTTCTTTCTATTCTTAGTAGAGACAGGGTCTCCCTCTTGCTCAGGCTGGTCTCGAACTCCTGAGCTCAAACGATCCTCCTGCCTCGGCCTCCCAGAGTGCTGGGATAACAGGCGTGAGCCGCTGCGCCCGGCCGACATCTGTCCTCTTAAAGGGCGGTGGGACAGTGGAGGGGCCGTCTCCGTGCCCAGTCCCCCTCTCTCCTCTCCCTCTCTCCTGGGGGCGCCAGGAAGGGGGGTGCAGGATCCAAGGGAGGGAATGTTCGGTTTTCAAGCACTTTGACGACATGCGGGGAGCGCCCAGGCTGGCCCCTGCCTCCTGCACCTGGGCTGAGGTGTGTGCACCTGCGGGTGTCTTGGGCCTGGGCCTGGTGGTGTCCGTGCTCACTTTTCACGCTCACGGTGTGAGATCGAGCTGCCTGTGCTCGCATGCAGACAGGCTCACAGCTCTACAAATGGCTCCTCGCTCTGCCTGGTGGGGGAGGGCTCCTCCTTCGGGAAACTCTGATGTGTCCTCACCCCACTGGGGACAGGCCGGGGCAGTGGGGACACGAGGGGACCTGGCTATGCAGGTGCTGGGGGGCGGTTCCAGGCCCGAGTCTCCTCCAGGGAGTTCTCACCAGGTATCCCGGGTGTCCCCGGCAGTCAAATGATTTCATGTAGAGCGTGATGGCGAATAAATAGGCCTTCGAATAAGGTGTTTTCGAGCTACCGTGTTTCCCCCAAAATAAGCCCTACCCATAAACAAGCCCCAGCAGGATGTCTAAGCATGTGCACCATAGAAGCCCCACCCCGAAAATCAGCCCTAGTGACGGCGTGGCTGCGCAGCGCGTCTGCACGACCCGTGAGTGTCGTCGCGGAGCGGGAAAGAACACGAGCAGCCCTTCCCGTCCGCCCCGTGAGAGCTCTGTGGCCCCACAGGAGAGATCGGGGCCGGTGGTTCTAAAGGAAACAGAGTCACAGGACATTCAGGACGGGATTCGGGGTCTGGAGAGTGAGGATGATGTTCCAGAAGAAGACGACTTCACTGTATTTGAATCAATATAGATGGTTGTACCGTACTTAAAAAAAAATAACAGATCCCCTGAAAATAAGCCCTAGGGCATCTTCTTGAGGAGAAATAAATATAAGACCCCGTCTTGTTTTCGGGGAAACACGGTGGGTCTTTTTCTCCCCGAGGATTAGGCTGCTCGACTGGAGGTTGAAAATCTCTGCTTTGCTCACGAGCCCGGGATCTCCTCGACCAGGCCCAGCAGAGCTCTGGGGACGGGGCGGTTATTTTGGGGTGTTTATCATCAGAGCAAACCTCCCCCCCCACCCCCCGGGCCTGTCTGGATGATCGCTTCTAGAATCGAGTCCTCCTTGTCGAGCGTGGCTTTGGAAGCCCTGTGGCGGGTGAGCTCTGGGAGGGCTGGGCTCCTTCTAGCTGCATTTTTGCAGGGCTTATGGGAGTGAGCCGGAATGTCAGAGCTTGTTTTCTTTGTGGATTTATTACCGGTGACCTTGGGAGGGACTTGCCACTGGGGTAAGCCCTTTCTCAGCAGCGAGACAGAGAGAGGATCCTGCCCTGACCCGAGAGACCCGACCTGAGTCTTAGCTACGGCTCTGCATTGATCCGGGGCGGCTTTGGGCGAAGCACTTCTTTGCTAACGTCTTCAGGGGCCCACCCGGGAAGTACGGGGCCGGCCCCGACCCACTCCTACGGACTCTAAAATCTGCTAATGTGGGACAGATGTCCCTGAGGGCCTTCATCCCAAGAATCCTTCACTATAGGATTCCCTCCGTCCTTCTCCGACTGGTTCCAGACAGAAATGAGGGTTCGGGCCTGCAGGAAGATCACACAGTCCAGGCGTCCTCAAACTACGGCCCTCGGGCCACATGCAGGTGTTTTTGCACGTTTGTTTTTTTACTTCAAAATAAGACATGTGCAGTGCGCCTAGGAATTTGTTCATCGGTTTTTTTTTTTTAAACTATAGTCCGGCCCTCCAGCGGTCTGAGGGACAGTGAACTGGCCCCCCCTGCTTAAAAAGTCTTAGGACCCCTGACACAGTGCATTCTCAGCAAGGGGAGCTGTCTTAGCCCGTTCGGCTGTGATGACAAAATGCCGTCAACTGGGCAGGTCATCCACAGCAGGGGCACGCCCCACAGACGGGGGGCCGGGAAGCCCGAGATCAAGGTGCCAGGAGACTCCCGGTCTGGGGAGAGCCCCCTCCTCCTCGCCGTCTGCTCCTGCTGGGAGGGACAAGGCAGCCTCTTCCATAAGGGCACCGATGACCCCAAATTGTGGGACCTCGTCACCTCCCAAAGGCCCCACCTCCTAAGGCATCCTCACGGCGGTTAGAATGTCAACATGTGAATCCGGGGGAGACGCGAACATTCAGACCACAGCAGGGGTTACACTGGCAGGGCGACAACATTCGTGGGGTGCTGGGCGGGTGGGAGGAGGGGACGGGGGAGGGGCGTATTCACACCTAACAGGTGCGGTGCGCGCCGTCTGGGGCATGGGCACAGTGGAAGCTCCGACTCGGGTGGGGCGAGGTTACACATAACCCCAACCGCTGTGCCCCCGTAATATGCTGAAATAGAAATAAAATAAAATAAAAAATGGCAGGGGGATTGTTTGAAGCTGGAATCTCCCGGAAGCAGGTCCCCAGGGGAGCACCTGGGAGCAGGTGGTTTACCTGGGAGGTCGGGTGGGGGGAGGGGGACGAGGCGGAGAAGGAGGCGGCAGGGAGAGGCACAGCCACCGCGGGCGGTCGGGGTGCCATCCTCCCGGGGACTCTGGGACACACCCCTGGCAGTTGTCCCCCCCGAGGACGAGGTGGCCGGGCCACCATCTCCCCAGGGCCTGCAGCTTCCGTCCGTGTGAGCTGAGGAGCAGCTGCGGGTGCAGGGCGGGTATGCGCTGGCTCTTGCGAGGGGCACAGGGTGGGCGGGGCTGGGCGTCTGCTCTGCGGGTGCCACATGGGGACGCCGGGCTGGTTGTTCCTGTCGTCCGCTGCGCTAGAGCACATGGGAACGGTAGCTCGCACGAGATTCGTAGCAAGCCCGGGAGTCATTGGAGGTCCTGTGTTGTAGAAGGGGTCGCGCTGAGTTAGAAGGAAGACGCTGCAGACATGGAAGGGATACCTGAAGGTCTGGCCGTGCTGAGACCACGTGATATCGATGACACTAGAGAGTCGGGAGAAATCTGGGGTGAGAGCCGTCTCTGAGACCTCGCAGGGACGGGGCGGGGTGTGGGAACGGGGCGTGTGGGGACCGTGGGTGCCCCAGACGTCCCCGTACATGAGGATGGACGGCCTCGTGGTTTCCCTCCGACCTGCTTCCAGCCGGAGCACAGCAGCAGAGGATTCGTCGATCGGCCTTTTCTCCCCCATTCTGCCCACGCCATTGTCGTGGAGATGGAAACCAGAAAGGGCCCAAAGAAGAGGCTCCCGCACCACCCACCCGGCAGATGGAGCATGCGATACCCGGGACATGCATGGAGGGGCAGCCCCCGTCCTTCACAGAGATAGAATGAAATGTTCCTGTGGTGGGAGGGGGGTGAGGACCAGGTGAGAACATGGAGAGGACCAGGTGAGGACCAGGAGAGGACCAGGAGAGGACCAGGAGAGGACCAGGTGAGGACCAGGTAAAGACCAGGAGAGGACCAGGAGAAGACCAGGAGAGGACCAGGTGAGGACCAGGAGAGGACCAGGAGAGGACCAGGTAAAGACCAGGTGAGGACCAAGTGAGGACCAGGTAAAGACCAGGAGAGGACCAGGTGAGGACCAGGTAAAGACCAGGTGAGAACCAGGTAAGGACCAGGAGAGGACCAGGTAAAGACCAGGTGAGAACCAGGTAAGGACCAGGAGAGGACCAGGTGAGGACCAGGTAAAGACCAGGTGAGAACCAGGTGAGGACCAGGAGAGGACCAGGAGAGGACCAGGTAAGTATCAGGTGAGGACCAGGAGAGGACCAGGTAAGGACCAGGAGAGGACCAGGTAAGTATCAGGTGAGGACCAGGAGAGGACCAGGAGAGGACCAGATGAGGACCAGGTGAGGACCAGGTAAGGACTAGGAGAGGACCAGGTAAGGCCAGGTGAGGACCAGGCGACAGGCAGGGCCCACCACTGGGCGGGGCAGGGCCCTCCTCCAGCGCCGGCGTCCGGGCCAGCGTCCTGGAGGACACAGCGGAGCTGGGCTTTGACCCTGGGTAGCCCCTCCAGGGACGAGGACCACCAGGCATGGCCCATGGAGAAGGGGAAGCTGAGGGTGTTGGGTTTCGCCGGCCGGTCTTACTTGGCTGGGCCTCCGGGTCACTTGAGGGCACCTTGGACAACAGGTGGCAGAGAAAGCAGGGTGCAGGGCAGAGGGGACGGCGTGGGGCCGTGGGGGTCAGGGTTAGGGTTAGGGTCAGGTGGAGCGGGGGAGGGGGCTCTATAGAAGGAGCCTCTGGGAGTTCCCTGGATGCAGAAGCAGGTGCGCGGCAGCTCGGCGCAGGTGCCTGGCGGGAGTCGGCGAGGCGGTTTCTCGGGGCTTTCGGAGAAGACCCCTCCACGACCGCTGGTTTCCTCTCCCCTCCCGGAGAACGCGCCTGGATCTCGGGCGTGAAGCCTGGTCTCCCTCCAGCATGTGGGGGCCACGGTCTCTGGCGGGAGAGGCCGCCTTTTTGGACTGGTTCTGCCTCGTTCCCATTTCTGATCTCGCAGGTGACCCAGTTAGCAGCCCGCCCAGGAGCTGAGACCTGAAGGTGGGGGCTGCCAGAGCCGGGGCGGGGCAGAGTAGGGTTTGCCCGGGGCGGCAAACGCGGGGAGACTGACTTCCCGGCAGGCGGTGGAAGAAAACTGGACTTTAAGGTCTAAAAAGTTTTTATTTTCAGAGTATTGGCACCAGGGCCGGTATTCACAAAGACTGAAATTCCTAAACAGACCTTCCCGGTGTCCTGCATAGCAAGGAAATCATTTCCCTGCTTGTTCACTTGTCCACCGCGTGTTTATTGAGCAGCTACTACCTGCAGCCCGTGTCCTGGGCGCTATGGAAACAGCCATGAGCGGAACAGACAAGTTTCCGGTGTGTTCTCGCGGGAAGGACGGAACGGACTGGGGACAGAGGTGTGGGTGACGACATCTCATGACCTCCCAGACTCTCAGCTTCCTGGGTGGGGGGACCACTCTCCCTGGCTTGGCTGTGCAGACCCCGCCCCCCATCGATCGGCGCCGGTCCCCTCTCTTGCCACCCCTGCCCAGCTGCAAGGCCTGGCACACGCGTGTCCCTTGCCTCTGTCCATGTGCACTCGGTGACTCAGCTTGGCTCTGTGCTCACAGCCCAGAGTTTTGGGAACTGTCCCGATATGAAAACACTTTTTTCTTATCTTTTCTTATGTACTTAATCGTTTTTTTTTTTGAGGCAGAGTCTCACTCTGTTGCCCAGGCTAGAGTGAGTGCCATGGCGTCAGCCTCGCTCACAGCGACCTCACACTCCTGGGCTCAAGTGATCCTCCTGCCTCAGCCTCCCGAGTAGCTGGGATTACAGGCATGTGTCACCATGCCCGGCTAATTTTTTTCTGTATATGTATATATATTTTAGTTGTCCAGCTAATTTCTTTCATATATATTTTAGTTGTCCAGCTAATTTCTTTCTGTCTTTTTAGTAGAGACGGGGTCTCGCTCTTGCTCAGGCTGGTCTCAAACTCCTGAGCTCAAACAATCCTACTGTCTCGGCCTCCCAGAGTGCTAGGATGACAGGTGTGAGCCACCTCGCTTGGCTAATTTTTTCTATTTTTGGTAGAGATAGGGTCTCGCTCTTGCTCAGGCTGGTCTCAAACTCCTGAGCTCAAACGATCCTCCCGCCTCAGCCTCCCGAGTAGCTGGGACTACAGGCATGCGCCACCATGCCCGGCTAATTTTCTCTCTATATTTTTAGTTGGCCAATTACTTTCTTTCTATTTTTTAGTAGAGGCAGATGGGGTCTTGCTCTTGCTCAGGCTGCTCTTGAACTCCTGACCTTGAGCGATCCGCCCGTCTCAGCCTCCCAGAGTGCTGGGAGTACAGGCATGAGCCACCGCGCCCGGCTATACTTAGGCCTTGAGTCAGGACGACATCACAGCCAGATCCTGGCTGTGGTTTGGAGGCCACATCTTCATCTCCAGGCCTCTGCCCCCTCTCTCCCCGGTCACAGGGAGCAGGCGCGCCCCTCACCCACAGCCCCGGCGCTCTGGGTCCCCCCCCACAGGGCCTGGCTCAGTGCCCAGACCACGCCGGGGCTCAGAAAGGGCCTACGGGCTGCAGATCTGCCCGGGACCCTCGGACCCGCAGGCCGGGAGTGGCTGGCGTTCGTGGGAGCTGCAGCCGGGGCCTTCCCTGGCGTCCAGCCTGGGTCCCTGGCGTCTCTGCAGGCCAGGCCCGGCGGACGTTCGCTGTGCTCAGGAATGTGTGTCAGTGCAGGCTCCGAGCCCGCTCTGGGTACAGCCCGCCTCTTGCCGCCGGACGCTTTCTGGGGCCCGAGCCGTGCAAACTGCAGGTGGATGAGCAAGGGCCCGGGGCACGTTTGGGCTCGGGGCAGCCAAAGCAAACACTGGGCGTCTCAGCTGCGGACATTCCTGAGCTCATTAAACCGGGCGAAGCGAGCCGGGCCGGAGGGAGGCTGGGGGAGGGACAGTCAGGGCCCTGCTCGCGGCCGGGCTGCCCTGCAGAGGGGGCTGGTTGCCCGGGGTGGGGGTCCCCTTCCTCCCTCTGCCCGTCCCGTCCCGAGCCAGCATCTCCCATCATGCCCCCGACCACGGGGCCGGTGGGTCTGCGCCGGCCTTGTTGGCCGGGCCTGGCGGGCCGGGGCTGCCCCAGCGCTGCCCGGAAGGGACTGGCTTGGGGGGGCAGACGGGCTTCGGTGGAACCAGTCAGTCGGCAGGAAGGGATTACGGAGACGCCAAACGGATGTGACAACCCACCCAGCCGGACAGCGAGGGCAGGGCGGGCGGGACTCGCGGCTCAGCGGCCAGGTCAGCCGAGGCCTGGGAGTGGGAGGAGGCGCAGGGTGGGGTGCCCAGGGCCAGCTTTTGGACCAGGTGCCCACGAGGGGCGGGCGGGGTGCGTGCTCAGCGCCTCAGCCGCCATCCTGCCTCCACACCCTGCCGGTCCTTCGGTTTCGGGGCTGTAAATAGTGAGTCGTCTTAAAAGGCAGGACGGGGACTCTTCGTGGACGTGCTCATTTGCTTGTCTGTGCGTTTAGAGAGAGAGAGGGGAAAATGTAAGAGAGGCCGACACAGACAGGCGTGTCTGGATTCTAATCCTGACCAGCTGTGGGACCTTGGACAAGTTGCTCAGCCTCTCTGAGTCTGTCACGAGAGGACGGTGGCACTGAGCCGAACGGGTCCCCAGACAAAGTGATTATATCGGCAAAAGCGGGAAAGGGTTCGGGTCAGACCACACGCATCTGAAAGAATATTTTAGAGGTTTTTTTTTTTTTGAGACAGAGTCTCACTCTGTTGCCCAGGCTAGAGCGAGTGCCATGGCGTCAGCCTAGCTCATTGCAACCTCAAACTCCTGGGCTCAAGCAATCCTCCTGCCTCAGCCTCCCGAGTAGCTGGGACTACAGGCATGCGCCGCCATGCCTGGCTAATTTTTTTTCTATACATATTAGTTGGTCAATTAATTTCTTTCTATTTATAGTAGAGACGGGGGTCTCACTCTTGCTCAGGCTGGTTTCAAACTCCTGACCTCGAGCAATCTGCCCGCCTTGGCCTCCCAGAGTGCTAGGATTACAGGCGTGAGCCACCGCGCCCGGCCAGAAAGAGTCCTTTGACAACTGAGCTCCTCCTGCCTGTCGAAGCATTCGATTTTATTTTTTTATATATATATATTTTTGAGCGTTCGATTTTAGATTGGGCGTGGAGGAGCGAAAGGAGCTATCTCTTTAGACACTCTCTAGGTTAGAACGTTCCAGAACACCTGTCCGGTTTCCAAGCTCCTGCTGGTGTTCACAGAAATCGGGGCGCGTATTGTAAAGATGAGGCCGTGGCAGCCCTGAGGCAGGACAGCTGCTTTCATGAAAACAAAAACGAGCCGTTGCGTTCTTTTTTCTGGCACAGTGGGGCCTTGGGCGGTGCCGGCCAGGCCCAGTGGCCAGTCAGCGCCCGTGTCCCTGCCCCTGTCCAGAGGACTCTGACTTCCTCTGCCAAAACCGCCTTCCCGAGCTGTACCAGGGTCTCGGGCAGCGGTCCTCAAACTTTTTAAACAGGGGGCCAGTTCACTGTCCCCCAGACCGTTGGAGGGTCAGCACTGTGGGCCCGGGACGAGTCGGCAGTTAAGCAGGACAGGCAGCGGCGGCAAAAACACCCGGCGGGCCGGATAAATGTGCTAGGCAGGCGGCATGTGGCTCGCGGGCCGTAGTTTGAGGACGTCTGGTCTAGGGGCAGAGACAGAGCCGTAAGCCTGCAGGCCTCGGCTGAATTCCTCCCAGGGCTCCAGTTTCCATCCTAAAACAAGGGGGTTCAGCCGGGCGCGGTGGCTCTCGCCTGTAATCCTAGCACTCTGGGAGGCCGAGGCGGGAGGACCACTCGAGCTCAGGAGTTCGAGATCAGCCTGAGCAAGAGCGAGACCCCCCCCCCCACGTCTCTACTAAAAAAAATAGAAAGGAATTAGCTGGATAACTAAAAATATGTAGAGAAAATTATCTGGGCATGGTGGCGCATGCCTGTAGTCCCAGCTACTCGGGAGGCTGAGGCAGGAGGATCGCTTGAGCCCAGGAGTTTGAGGTTGCTGTGAGCTAGGCAGACGCCACGGCACTCTAGCCTGGGCGACAGAGTGAGATTCTGTCTTGGAAAAAAACAAATAAACAAACAAACACGAGTTGTCACTGGACTAGGCGAGTTGTCACTGTGCAGCCCTGGCCTCCCCAGGGGACCGGCCCCAGGGCCTCTGGAGTGAGTTCTGACCACGGGTCACAGGCCGGGGCCGCCCTCCCCCCACACGACTGGACCGATGGCCATCATGGGGCTCGCTGCCCCAGGCCCTGGGGCGGGCATGACAGCCCTGTGTGGGTCAGGATCCTGATTTCATTTGTCCCACTGCACCCCGGTCCCCGGACGCTTTGCCTTCCAGAGGCAGGGCCCGAGCTGCTCCATCTCTTGGTCCTGATTAAGGGGCCGATCTCCCGGGTACTCGGCGGGTATCAGCGCCTTCTCTGCAGAACGCGGTGGACGTGACAGCCTGGCCCCGGGAGACCGTCCACTCGGCCCGAGCAACGCACCTCTCGGAACCTTTGCTGAAACGGCCGCCAGATGTGGGCACCTCCGGGGTCAAGGTCACCGTCCGCGGGGCATTTCCTTGCTAGTGATGTCAGCTGCACATCTGTTAAATTCTCCCGGCTTTTCGAAGCTCCTCTCCCTGAACCCCGGGGGGGGGCGGTGAGTGTCGCAGCCGTTCTGCAGATGTGGGAGGTCAGGGGGTGTGGGAGGGACCGAGAGCCTCCCAGCCGGAGACCCAGAAAATAGCAAAGTCAGGACTCAAATCCAGACCAATTTAACTGCCAAGACCACGATCTTAACCTCACATGGCACGTTTTAACCCTAGAATAGCCCTTTGGGGTAGGGCTATAACCCCCGTTTTGCAGATTAGGACGGTGGGACTTGGAGAGCTGAGGGCACCCGCTGAGGTTGTGATTGCGCCCAGGTGTGAGCACTTGGCACGCGTGCTCCTCACGCCATGCCCACACGCAATGCGGGGGGCTGGGGGGGGGACACGTCTGATTCACACGCACCGGGAAACCAAGGCTCAGAGACACTCGGCAACTCGAGGTTGCTCGGCCAGCGAGAAACGGGGAGCAGACGGGACCCAGAGCCCACGCTCTTCCCAGACGGGACGCCCCACAGGCGTCCGCTCCTGACAGCCGGGCGGCTGCTCTCCGGCTTCCTCCCGATGCACGGGACCGTGTCCCGGTCCCCCCAGCGGCAGCCGCGCCGGTAGTTTCTGGTTTTGGAAGACTCTGCGTGTGAATCGACGTGGAATGGAAGCCCCGATGGTCAGGATGCAAGGGCCCCACAGGGCGGGTGGGGCGGCGAGAGCCAGCATGCATGAGGGCTCGCGCACCACCGTGAGACCGGCTCCACCCTGGCCCGGTCCCCTCAGGGCCGAGCGGGCGGTGGGCACGTCCCACGCCCACAGATTGGCCGCCCTGGGCTCCTGGCCCCGGGCCAGCCCCCGAGCACCAATCCCGGCCCGGGGAGGGGACTGGCCGGGGGGACTTATGAATGGCCGGTGGGTGGGGGCTCAGCACACAGCCCCCGGGGAGGAGCAGCAGCAGGACCTGCAGGGCCCCGGCCCCAGACCTGCAAGGGCTGGGTAAAGATTTGCACTCGTTTTGGTCTATTTATTAATTTTCAGATTTAAATTGATTTTTTTTAAAAAAATGCAAAGAATGTGCTCTTTCCCGTAGCTGTCCGGGGCTGGGGTCTCCGCCTCCCTGTGCAGAACCGTAAGTGCCTTGCAGACGTCCGGGAGGGAGGGACGGGGGTCTGGCTGGAGCAGACGGGCTGGAGCAAGGAGGCTTGGGTGGTGGGGGGCGGGTGAGGAGGTACAGGGGGTCGGAGGGAGGGAGGGGTGGCCAGGAAACCACAGGAGCTGCCGGCTTGTCCTGCCAACGCCGCCGAGACGCCCCGCCAGCCGGTCACGTCCCCTTATCACTTTTCCAGCCCAGCGTTGTCACTCCGTGTGCTGGACGGAGAACTGATAAGGGTGGGTGGCCGACACTCACGGCCGCCGGAAACCTGGGGTCGCCTGCACCTGCGTGGGGGGGAGGGGCCGGCTCCTGCTCGGGTGTCGGGGGGCAGCGGTGGACTTGGGGAGGCCCCTTGGGTGGGAGGTGCTTAGGGGGGCTCCGTGCCCAGTGCACAGTGAAGTCTCTGCTCGTTGGAGACGCGAGTCATGACCGGGGCTGGGGTCTCGAGGACAGCGGTCGGGTGTCTGGGGAAGGGTGGGGGTCCGTCCTTATTTCTGGAGCTTCTTCCCTATCAGGCGAATGAAAGAGCACAGGGCTTGGGAATTTTAGGTGCTCTGACTTAACACAAGAAAGTGAGGCCGGGCGTGGTGGCTCACGCCTGTCATCCCAGCACTCTGGGAGGCCGAGGCGGGAGGATTGTTCAAGGTCAGGAGTTCAAGACCAGCCTGAGCAAGAGTGAGACCCCCGTTTCTACTAAAAATAGAAAGAAATTAATCGGCCAACTAATATTATATAGAAAAAATTAGCCGGACGTGGTGGTGCATGCCTGTAGTCCCAGCTACTCGGGAGGCTGAGGCAGGAGGATCACTTGAGCCCAGGAGTTTGAGGTTGCTGTGAGCGAGGCTGACGCCACGGCACTCACTCTAGCCCGGGCGACAAAGCGAGACTCTGTCTCAAAAAAAAAAAAAAAAAATAGTGAGAGCAGCAATTTCCATCTGGTTGGAGGTGAAGTCCCGTCCCAGACGTTTCCTTCTGGAAGTGATAGACATTCACTAAACGCTTTTGTCTTTTCCAGTTTGCAGGAAGCGTGTGTCACAGCAGAACAAGCCCCGGCTCTCACTACACGCACGCTCTTCCTATGACATTAAAGACGGTTACTTATCACGTTGTCGATTCAGAATGATCCTTTATGACTCCAAAGTTCTCATGTCAAATCAGACTCAACTGACTCCCGTGGCATTGGCAGATGGCCGTAAGTGACACACGTAAGGAGGTCTCGCCACACCTGCACGTAAAAACCGCAGACAAAAGTTCCTGTAACTGCGGAGGCTTCTACTTCCTGGAATGTTAATGCCAATTAACATGCAGTGGCTGCGCCTCACCTGAAATGGTACCCTTTTTTTTTTTTTTTTTGCTATGATCATTATTATTTTCTTAGAGGGTAGAGACGATTTTGAAGTTAAATTAAGACGACACATTAGCTCGGTTGTTCTCAACCTGAGATGCTCGTTGGAGTCACCTGTGGGTGGGTGTGCACGGTCCTGGCTCGTGACCGCTCACACCGGCGTCTCGAGCACACGGCTTGAGCAAGCGCAGGCCGAGAACGGCGCAAAAAGATCGCAAACCCGGGCATTCGGTATCCACGTTGGGGGGAGGGTCTCCCTGCTCCGGTGTTGGGGTGTGCGAGCTTGGCTGTCTGATACTGATGCCCAGGCCTCACCGCCAGAGTATGCTGACTTACCTGGTCGGTCCCGGGTGGGGCCTGGGCATTGCGGGCATGCCCAGGTGGTCCCGATGCCCAGGTGAGCAGCTTTTATGTGCAGCTGTGTTGCCAGCCGGCAGGTGCCGGGAGTCCTGCCAGCCCTGCCCCGGCCCTCACCTTCTGGTGTGATGCGTCCGTCTCTGATCTCTACGAAGCCTCAGTTTTCTGCTGAGCAAGCTGGAAGCTGGGGACCGCGGGTGGGGTGGATGTCCCCCCAGAGCCTGCTCGTCCAGGGGGCTGAGGGCCCAGGCGCTCCCACAAGGTTGCAGCTCCTGGTGGAGACTCAGCACCTGCCGTCTCGGCTCTGGGTCCGACCGAGAGTGCGGGGAGCAGCTCTGGAGGCCCCGGGTGGATGGACAGATGGATGCATGGATGGGTGGGGTGGCCGGAAGGAGATGACAGTCACAGCCCAGAGACTCGGCCACCTCCTGCGGACAGAAAGGGGCCAGCGAGGGGCTGGCTGGACCCTGGAAGTGTCAAGCACAGCAGGCTGAGGGTCCCCGTCCTCTGATGGGTCACACGGCGTGGGAGTGACCTTGGGGCCACCTGGCCGGACGCCGTGGGCTCCAGAACCACGGCAAGAACAGAGCATGTGTCTTTGCAGTGGGTCTTCCAAAGGGTTTATTTTCTTTCCATCGTTCCTCCTAACTCTGTCCTTGTGCAGTGCAAGTGTGCTGCCAATTTTTTTTTTTTTTTTTAATCGGTCAAAGATGTACACGTAGAAAGATAAAAAGGAAATCTTGCATCGCTGTTCGGACTCTAAGAATGCTAACGATTGAAGGTATAGCTCCGACGTTTTTAGGGCTGACCGGGGACATCTCTGTGAAGTAAAACGCTTCACTTCTCGGTTTCCACAGGCTCGTTTAGTTTTCTCACCGGCCACCCTGGCCCGGCGCCCCTGTCCCCGTCCTCGGTGCAGAGTGGGGACACTGGGTTCAGGGACATTGAATGACAGGCTCCACGTCCGAGGTAGGTGACAGAGCCCAGATTGGGACCCGGCACGGCTGGGTCCCGTGGCAAAGTGAGAACCACCGTGCCGTCCAGAGCACCCCTGGGTGTGAGTCGGGGCAGAACTCGATTTACAGGCACGGCGCCGGGCCCGGGGCAGAGATGGACCCCTCACCCACAAAACACCTGTCGATATTGCAGCTGCCGTAGGAGGCAGGTGTGAGGGGTGCACACACTTTGCAGGTGGATGCAGAGCCGCCTTCCGGAACAGCTCTCCGCCTGCCCGAGGTCATGTGGCCAGTGAGTGGAAGGTGGGACCCAGCCCGCAACCCACGTTCCCTCCACCGCGTGTGACTCTACTCTCCCCTCCCCCCCAATCTCAAGCCCCCGACGTGCAGCCGGCACAGGTGGGCTCGAGGCCCGTGTGACGCAGGGGAGCCCCACAGACCGGACACCCAGCCCCTCGAGCAGCCACAGCAGGTCCTCGGGGATTCGAGCCGGCGAGTCACCTCCCCGAGGAGAGGCTCGGGGGCCGCCGTGGGCTCACCCGGCGCCTGGACCCGCCCCTGCGAGCTTGGTCACCTGCAGCAACCAGACTCCGAGCCAGCGACCACGCAGAGCCCCAGGCAGGGCTCCTCCCACCCTCACGGGCACCTCGGCCCCACGGCGGGGGGCTCCCGGTGGGGACTGGGAAGATCCACTTCAAACCCAGGTTTTGTGCTTTTCTTTTGGAGACTGAGTCTCACTCTGTTGCCCGGGCTAGAGTGCCGTGGCGTCAGCCCAGCTTACGGCAGCCTCCAACTTCTGGGCTTAAGCGATCCTCCTGCCTCAGCCTCCCGAGTGGCTGGGACTACAAGCATGCGTTGCCATGCCCGGCTGTTTTTTTCTATATATATTTTAGTTGTCCAGCTAATTTCTTTCTTTCTTTCTTTTTTTTTTTTAGTAGAGACGGGGTCTTGTTGTTGCTCAGGCTGGTATTGAACTCCTGAGATTAAACGATCCTCCTGCCTCGGCCTCCTGAGCAGCTGGCATGCACTCAGGCACTACAGGCATGCACCACCACGCCCGGCTAATTTTTTCAATTTTTTTTTTTTAGTAGAGACGGGGGTCTCGCTCTTGCTCAGGCTGGCCTCGAACCCCTGATCTTGAGCGATCCTCCCGCCTCGGCCTCTCAGAATGCCAGGGTTACAAGCATGAGCTACCGCCTCTGGCCCAAACCCAGGTTTTGATCTGCTGCTGCTGCTCCCAGCCTCAGTTTCCCCATTTGTGTCTTTTTTTTTTTTGTCATGTAGCTGCTCCTCCCCTGGCCTGGGTGTCTCCTCCCAGGGCTGGCCTCTCAGGGTCAGGGCGAGGGGAGGCCTTGCGTGATCCTCTGTGTGCAGAGACCCAGCCGGGCATGCATTCCCCCCGCCCCTCCTGCTCCGGGCCCGGCTGCCCATGAAAAGGCGGCTTACCGCCGGCCGGGAAGCCCTGAGGCAGCGGATTTCGGAATGAGCAAGCAATTCCAGGGCATTAGGGGGACGCAGGCCTGTCTGGGGAGCACACGGCCGTGCCTGGCTAGGTTCAAACGGAGGAGGAAGCCGGGGCTTTCCCGGCGTCCAGGCACGCAGCCCCGAGATTAAATCCCTGCAATGGAATGTCCTCATCTTTATGGATGCAGGAAGAGCCGGATGCTTAGGAGAGAGAGGAGGGACAGCAAAGCCGGGGCCCGGAAATGCCGGCACCCTGGAGGGGACCCAGACGGCCCAGCCGGGCCCTCCCCCCTGAGACCACCTCCAGGTGACCTTGGTGACTTGAATCCGGGTGCAGGATGCGCAGCCTTGGCATTTCCGTGACCGTTAACGTGCTCGGCCGGGAGGCCACGGATAGAAGCAACATCTGTGCCTTCTCCCGAGTGCAGACCGTGTGCACGTGTTCCGCCGGATTCGGTCTCTGACCGCAGGTGAGGAAACCGAGCCTCACGGGGGTCTCCCTGCCCGGCCCAGAGCACACCGCTTGCAGGGGCGGCCAAGGGACGCCCGCCGGGAAGCTTCTCTCTGGGGACGAGCTGGGCGGGGACACCCAGCTCCCTCCGAGGTAACTCGCGGGGTCGTCCGTGTGCCACGAGGGGACGGAGGATCCTGCGCTCTGTCCATGCCCCGCAAGGCCGCGCTTCTGACGGCCGGGTGATAATCGCAACGACAGTGGCCGGCGGGCACATCAGCACTTTGGCACTGGCCTCGGGTGCCGGCCTTTATTCCCACGAAGTGGACCAGAAGCCGCAGCCCAGACAGGCTGCGGGGCCTGCCCAAGCCTCCCTTCCGAGGAGAAAGAGGCGAGGAAAGCCTCAAACCCAACTCCTTTAGTTCCAGACCCTGAGTGCTCACGTGACATCCGTCCGTAAAGAATTGCCGGTCAGCAAAACAGGTGCTCGTGGGGCTCTCAGGTGCTGGGCACTGAGTGGCAGATGTGAGCTTGTTTAATCTTTAAAATGACACAGTGAGGGATTTACTGCTGGCACCGTCTCCAGGTCGCTGCTAGGGAAACTGAGGCACAGAGACGTTCAGGAACTTGCCTCGGGCCGCGCAGCTGCTAACTGGCAGAGCTAGGGTCTTTTGGGAAGTCCCTGCTCTTGCTACCTGGCGACTGCCCCTCCTCAAAAGCGACTGTTAACCCTGGTTAACAGTTTAATCCGTTTAATCCGTTAACAGTTTAACCCGTTTAATCCTCACGGCAGCTCCGGAGCGCACCTTAGTGTTGCCGGGTGACACTCGGGCAACACGGGTGGTGAGAGGTGGAGAGGGATCTGAACCCGGGTCTGTCTGATTCCGGAGTGCGGGGACTGTCCCTCCTGTGGCCCTGCGCCTGCTCCATGCTGGCTCTGCAGGGTCTGGGGCTGCGTCTGCCACCGCGGCTCCCACCCCTGCGAAGTGCCCCGCTGTGCTGGGGTGAGGCCGGACGGGGTCCCCTGGGGCTGAACTTTCTAAATGGGGAGGATGAAGCCAGAGCCCCCAGTCAAGAGGCACGTGGGTGGGGGAGACACCGAATGGCGCAGTCGGGGCTCCAGGCTACATGCCGGCGGGAGTGGGGGGACTCGGTTTGAACGTGGAAGGGCTTGGTGGGGTCACGGTGCCCTGGGCCTGGAACCCTGGAAGCAGGGCCCTACTTGGCTTCGTGGCCCCTACTTAGGAGGGGCCGGGCGTGGCTCAACTCTCTGCTGTCACCGTCTCGAAACACTTGACACTGCTCACCAAGGGACCTGCACTTCGTCTGCACAAACCATGTCGCCCCGCCTCCTCCCGGACCGCTCACCCCACCAGCCGTGCGCCCTCCTTGAGCCAGGTGCGCTTCTGTGGCCAGGCTGGCTGCGTCTGCAGCGGGGGCACGGAGAGGGCCTGGCACAGCCGGGGTGGGGGGCACACAGCCTGTGGGAGCAGGTGGCACTGAGAGAACGGGGCTCCCGGACTGAGACCAAACCAGCTTGTGCTTCTGCAGCCGGGCCAGGTACAGGTGGGACAGGTGCAGGCGGACAGGTACAGGTGGGACAGGTGTGGGTGGGCCAGGTACAGGTGGACCAGGTAAAGGTGGGACAGGTGCAGGTGAGCCAGGTGCAGTTGAGCCAGGTGCAGGTGAGCTGGGTAAAGGTGGGACAAGTGCAGGTGAATCAGGTAAAGGTGGGCCAGGTACAGGTGGGACAGGTGCAGGTGAGCCAGGTGCAGGTGACCTGGGTAAAGGTGGGACAAATGCGGGTGAACCAGGTAAAGGTGAGCAAGGTAAAGGTGGGATAGGTACAGGTGAGCCAGATAAAGGTGAGATAGGTTCAGGTGGTCCAGGTACAGGTGAGCCAGGAAAGGTGGGACAGGTGCAGGTGAGCCAGGTAAAGGTGAGCCGGGTAAAGGTGGGACAGGTGCAGGTGAGCCAGATAAAGGTGAGATAGGTCCAGGTGGTCCAGGTCCAGGTGAGCCAGGAAAGGTGGGACAGGTGCAGGTGAGCCAGGTACAGGTGGGCCAGGTAAAGGTAGGACAGGTGCAGGTGAGCCAGGTACAGGTGGGACATGTGTAGGCTGGCCAGGTTCAGGCAGGACGGGGGCCTCACAGCAGATGTGCAGAGATCTGAGGTGGTGCTGTGGATACTAGGAGGCCCTCCAGCTGGACGCCGCCCTCACTGCTGCAGCCTGGTCCTCTGTCTTTGCTCTTGCCACCCTACTATAACCAGGACTCAGTTTCCCCACCTCTACTTGGGGAGGCAGCATTGGCACTAAATACCTAGATGAAAATGCAGTTGGTGCCCACCTGACCAATAGTGGGATGGAACTGTCCAGGCATAAGAGCAAAGCACAGGTCGCTAAGCAAATCAGTTTGATCACACGAACTTTACACATATGAACATTGAAGCGAATTTCATGACAGAGAGAGGGTCATTTAACCAATGCACACGCCACACATCTGGAAGTAAAGGAAGCTAGATGTGGAGATACACACGCATTCGTTACCACATGCAAACATAACTTCTCTATGGATTAAAGATCTAAGTGAAAAAAAAAAGCAATGCAAAAATATTAGAACTAAAGATAGCACCTTTAAAAAAATGATTTTGGGTTAGGATTGGCCTTCTTAAGGAAGAAAGATATACCTAGTAGCCATAAAGAAAACACTGTCAGATTTAATTATATAAAAAGTTCAAATTAGGGGAGGCCAACAGTAACATACAGGAAGGAGAAAGACAAAAATGGTCTTCCACGGAGACAGGACTGTCCAGTAAAGGGTTGTGTGGTGTGGGACATGTTCTGTCCTACGCTGGCCAGTAAGTTAAGTCACCGTGGATGTGACAGCCACAGGGGTTGGTGGCTGCTATATTGGCCAGCACATGCCGGAGGGAAAACACCTGAAAGTTACGTGACCCCCAGTAGTCAAACTCCTGCAAACTGATAAGAAAAAGACAAAGAGCCCAGAAGGAAAAGAATAAGAAAAAAGGAAACACGGACATAAAGTGGAAATTCCGAAAGGAGGAAATGTGGGTGGAACATAAACCTCTGCTCACCTGCACAGGAGTCAGATAAACACGGAGGAAGACAGAGTCCGCGTTTGTGCGTCACGCTGACAAAATGCAAGACATCGGTTCGCTACACGGGCGGATGTAGGGCGCGGAGACACCACAAACGAATTGCCCCGTTCCCCACTGTTGTAGCTTTTGCCGTTTTGAGGAATACCTGTGCAGTGAAATCGTGGAGACCATCTTCAATTTGTTCCGTAGGATTGAATCCCTAACAGGGGAACGGTTGGGTCCAAGGGCAGGAGCATTTTTGAGAGCTTTTTATAAGCATTGCTGATCTATCCTCTCTGACCCGTTTTACCTGGCTTTTGTTTCTTCAGATTTCTGGCCATTTCTGTGCCACGAACCCTTGTGACAGATAGTGGCTTAAATGCTGACACTCATTCGTTTTGCTCACAAAGCTGCCATTTAAGCAGGGCTTGCTGGGAAAAGCTTGTGCCTGCCCTTCAGTGTCACCTAGGGTGGCTCAGCCGAGGACTCGGAGATGAACTTCCGAGATGTCTACTCACCTGGCTGGTGATCTGGTGCTGGCTATCACCGGGGAGCTCACCTGGGCTGTTGGGTGGACACTCAGGTATAACGTCACCACCAGAGCTCACCTGGGCTGTTGGGTGGGACAGTCACATATAATGTTACCACGGGAGCTCACCTGGGCTGTTGGCTGAAACACTCAGGCATAATGTCATCATGGGAACTCACCTGGGCTGTTGACAGGAACACTCACATATAACGTCATCACGGGAGCTCACCTGGGCTGTTGGGTGGACACTCAGGTATAACGTCACCACCAGAGCTCACCTGGGCTGTTGGCCGGGACACTCAGGTATGATTTCATCATGGGAGCTCACCTGGGCTGTTGGGTGGAACACTGAGGTATGACGTCATCACCGGAGCGCACCTGGGCTGTTGGGTGGGGCACTCAGGTATAATGTCATCACCAGAGCTCACCTGGGCTGTTGGCCGGGACACTCAGGTATAACGTCATCACCAGAGCTCACCTGGGCTGTTGACAGGAACACTCACATATAACGTCATCACCAGAGCTCACCTGGGCTGTTGGCTGGACACTCAGGTATAACGTCATCACCAGAGCTCACCTGGGCTGTTGGGTGGACACTCAGGTATGATGTCATCACCAGAGCTCACCTGGGCTGTTGGGTGGACACTCAGGTATAACGTCATCACCAGAGCTCACCTGGGCTGTTGGCTGGACACTCAGGTATAATGTCATCACCAGAGCTCACCTGGGCTGTTGGCCGG
>VSMF01035607.1:0-16071 GCA_008750915.1 Microcebus jonahi
CCCTCTTCTCCTGGGGTGTTCAACGATTATCTCAAAGAATGATGTTATGCAATTGATTCCAATAAATCCCCATGTACAGTATATTATATGTATAATTTTTTTCTGTCCAGAAGCTATTTTAAATGCCACTATGATAAACAATGTAGGGAAGTCTTTGTAGGTTCAGAATAGTACAGTTCATTTTCCCCCTCAGGTAGAGATTTTGAATATTTGTTCACAAGTTGCAGTGTTTATTAGAATCTTTCCTTTCAATTATCCACATGGTGTCATTTCAAGCTGCTTTGGAGGTTGTCTCTATAGAAACAAACTTTTTAAAAATAAATATAAACTATTCAATTTAATCCTTAAATATGTTCTTTGAACTTCATGCCTTGAAATGCACATTGTCTTGATCTCTGTTTAAAAGTTTGGGAATCACTGAAGTTGGTGGTATCAACAAAGTTAATAATATGAGACGATGATGCAAGGCTGATGTATGTTTCACCCTTTCATAAGAAATTTATGAGAGATTATAACTAGTGATAAAGCAGAGTCTGTTGTCTTCTAGAGAAAGAAGAACAAACAGAATGTGGTTAGTTTTTTTCTTTTTTGAGTAACTATTCTTTATATATGTCAGACCTGTCATTTAGGTATTGCCAAAGGCACTACCATATAAGGGGTCTAGCTTTGTGCCTTGTCTAAGATTTGTGTGTTTATCGAGCCTTCATTAATTATATTAGATGTTTTATTTCATCGCAGATATTTGGATATCAGAGAGAGTCCCTTAGATTATAAACCTGAGTAGGATGGAGCCAGGCATGAATTTGTCTAAACAAGGGGTGGGGCCAGTGTTTCCAGAGGGTGCAATACACATCACTGTGAGGGTTTTAATGGATATAGGACAAACTTTTTGTTTTTTTAATTTGGCTCTTTAGATTTATTTTAATACATGTTAGAAAAAATATACCTGTTATATTCAACAAGTATTATAAAGATTAACTTTAAGTAATTTTATAATTTAAAAAATCAGTTAATGAAAGATATTAAATAATAGATTTGGTATGAGGCTATCATGAAGTTATGGGGCTAGAAGCTGAATGACTGAAGGAGGGAACACATCACTCTGGCAGACTGGCATAGCACTCAGGTGTATGGGTTCTATCATGGGACAGCCTGGGTTTGGATTTTACCTGGGTACACATTCCAGCAGTGTGGCCTCAGACAAATCATTTGACCTCACTAAGCCTTGGTTTCCAGAGAGAACAGAAGTACTTCCCTCAAACTTATGATGTCAAGGTGATAATATGAGTATTCATTGCAATCATTGAATATTTATTTCATTGAATATTTATATTCATTGAATATAAATCTCACCGTGTAGTGGCATTATTTTAGGAAAATTCATACCTTAGATTTGTATGAAGTCATCTTTACAAACAATCCGTTTGGAGGATATTCAACAAATCTTCGTTGAGTCCACTATGGGCAGGGCACTGTAATTTCACTCTTTTAATGTCGTTTTTCCTTCACGATTTGCTCAAGTGAGGTAGATAGGCCTCACCAAGAAAAGTGAGGGGATTAAAAGATGGGCAAGGCTGGATCAGAATCTTCAGCCTCATCCCTTTAGCACTAGCACACGCCTATGGTAAGCATCTCCATGGCAACAGCATGGAGCCTGCAGGGTACCTGACTAGAAATGGAAGGACATAGAAACAGGTAGAAAACCAACAGAAAGAGGCAAGCTGTGTAGGGAAAGGAAAAGGTAGCTTCCTTAGTGCCCAGAATTATGGCAATAACAGTGAAAATTCTCATTCATGGAGCACCAAGCTCTGCCCTAAGTGAGTTATGTGTATAGGTATGTATTTTCTTCTTTACACATGCCATAAGGATTATAGTACCCATGAGGGAGATATTATTGTTAACCCACTTTACAGATGAAGACATTTAGGAATAAAAAACATAGGTGGTTTGCCCAAGGTCACAGGGCTCCTACACATGAGCCAACATTAGAAATGGGCTTAAAAAGTAACCATAAAAACTGCCCTTTCTTAAGGCCATGGGAATAGCAATTCCTAGAATGCTAGGTGCCTGGCCTCCTCTCTGTTCTAAGAATGACTGGGAAATGTGGGAACCTGGCATCTCAACAAGCAATTTATTATCTAAGGCCCTGGTTCTTGTCTCTGTATGAGATTCATTTGAGGAGCTGTTAAGAGATAGTAGTGCACAGACTCCAACTCAGCCCAATTATATCATAATCTCCGGAGGCCGTAGAGGCAGATTTTAGTATTCTTTTTAATGCTCCCCTGGTGATTTCATAGATAGCTAGCCTTGAGAAAGAACTGTGGTCTAAATCTTCTGCTCCCAGGTTGGTGAGTGGTATCAAAAATAAAGTTTAAACTTATGAATTTTTTCTTTCTGAGATTTTCCATTTAATATATTTGAACGTTGGTTGACTGTGGTTAACTGAAACCGCTGAAGGCAAAACCATGGATAAGGGGGACTACTATATTCTGGTTTTTTCAGGATTTCAGGAAGGCTGTATTCTCCATGGGGTGTTGTCTTTATTGAGAATGTGTACTGGTGACAGGCAAATGCACCAGGGTTCAAATCCTGGCCCATCATTTACAACCTTTGCCCTCTCCAAGCCTCAGTTTCCTTATCTAGAAACTGGGGACAAAAGGGATCAAAACAGAACTCCCATTTGTTGTCATTGTAAGATTAAATAAGACAATGTGTGTAAAATGCTTAGCACGGAGCCTTGCATGTGGAAAGTGCTCGATTTGCATTAGCCACTATTATTATCAGCTAATATGATTATTTTTTTATTATCAGCTAATATGATTATTATCACCACAAGCATTATCGTCCCAGAGTAGAAAGGTCAGCTTAGTTCATCAGATATTTATATGGTTTTGACAGTGTCCTAGGACATACATAGATGCTGTCACTAAACGATGTATACAAGAAAGTTCCTAGTAGCAATATTTTAAGAGCCCCAAACTGGAAATAGGCCAAGTGCCATTGACAAGTAGGATGGATATAATAAATAAACTCAGTATAGCCACATAATGGATTACTATGTAGTGATTAGAATGAATATAGTGGTTCAGACACTCTATAGTGATTAGCAATTACTATGTAATGATTAGGGAAAACTACCAGGACTTGCAGCCATAAAGTGAATCTCACAACATGTAATGTTAATGGAAGAAGCCAAACACGAAAGAACACATGCTGCGTGATCCATTTATATGAAAGCAAATGCTGGTGAAAAACATATGTGGTATTAGAAGTCAGGTAGTGTACCCTCTGAGGAGGAGGGAGAAATTTTACTCAGTAAGGGAGGGGTCTGGTAATATTTTGTGTTGTGGTGTGCGTGCTGAGCACTTGGGTGTGTCCACTTTGTGAAAGGTCATTGAGTTATACATTCTGATTCCTGCACTTTTCTGTATCTACGTTAGGCTTCAACTAAAGGTTTACTAAACAAACAAGGCTATTCAGCAGACAGCTAAAAGCAAGTAGTACGATTCCATGCTGACCCACAAGGGGCCTCAAAGTCTACCGCAGAAGGCAGACAGGCAAACACATGCACAGACGATGGGGTGTCATTCCAGCCATAATAAAATTGTGCCCCAGGTGCAGAAGCACTGGAGAGGGGAACATGATTGGCCGTCATAGCCACTGCGTATGTCAATGCCCCACACTGTGCACTTCACCCAAGGGGCCGGATTTCCCCTGTCCCTTCTCACACGTGACTAAGCAAGCTATCAATGGTAGGAGCTTGGTTCACATCTGTCCACTCCCCACATCACCACTGCCAGCGCTTTTGTCTCAGCGAGGCATCTTTGGGACAACGCTGAACTGGTTGTAACTGGTTTTCTTGGCCTCTCTCTTTGCTATTCTTTAAACCATTCTCCATAACCCAGATCGACTAAATTATGCTATTTGGATCAGATCCTCTGGATTTTTAAAAAGCTCTCCATGTGATCCTGGTGTACCCCAACCTTGGGAAGCACTGCCCTCCACTGGCCCCACAGCACACACCTGATCGTCACCCTCTGCCCACTAAAAATAGTCCAAAGCCACCAGGAAGCACCCACATGTACTGGCTGTATCTCCAAAAGATATTTCTAGCTTCATTTCTAGCCTTTCCTTCTGCATCCCCAGATAACACCACCCCATTTCAAATTTGCCTCTGATTCCAAGCACATCAAGCTAGTTCTCTTTCCCTGCATCTGTTTTGTTATTTAAGCCCCTCACTTTCTGCCTTGGAATTACTTAGACTGTCCTCCACCCTCTTAAGGGGCTTCTCCTGATCCTCGTTAAGACCCAGCTCAAATATTGTCTCTGTGCAGCTGTGCTCAGTGCTCCTGAGCACTCTGTGGTTCTGCCCCAGCACCTCGTACATACCAGGATCAGACCACTTCCCTCGAGTATCACTCTGCTATCTCTGACTGTCCCCTCCACCCTCTGACTCAAGGGCAGGACCCTGTCCTGCTCATGTTTGCATCCTCAGTGCACACAGCACCTGCCTAGAACATGTGAGTGATCAAGGAGGGGTCTTAATGGAGTGAAATCCATCAGCACAATCAAAGTTGCTTGGGTACAAGAGGCTTGCTGTGGGATTAAGGGCAACATTTATAGACTCAGGGTTGGGGGGTGGCGAGGTGATCCACATTGAACAGGTCAGAGACGTCTCAAGGTCTAAGCTGTCCAACATACTCACGCTACTTCTCTTGTTTTGTTTTCCCAGTGACCTTCAGCGACTGTAAGGGGAATAACAAGCTACGCTATGAGGTCTCAAACCCATACTTCAAGGTGAACAGTGATGGTGGCTTAGTTGCCCTGAGAAACATAACTGCAGTGGGCAGGACTCTGTTCATCCACGCACGGACTCCCCATGCAGAAGACATGGCAGAGCTCGTGATTGTCGGGGGCAAAGACATCCAGGGCTCCTTGCAGGTAACACGGCTGCTTAAAATAAGTTGGGTCCAAGGAGGAACATTAGGTTCCATCTGTCTTATGTGGAAAATGAGTTTTAAGTTATTATATTGACTAAGAGTCTTTTTGTTATTATTGTTGTTGGGAATGACAAAATTCAACTCAAAAAAAGGTTGGGGAGGGGTGATAGGTGTTTCCTGACTCATGTAATTAATACATTTCAGGGATAGTTCTGCCTTTAGGCATGGCTATGTCCTGGCACCCAAGTGATGACATCGCTTTGATCCCTGTACATCTTGCGGTTCTGTTTTCCATTTGTTGGCTTCACTCTGAGATCGTCACATCACTCCCTAATCTGAAGTTGTCCTTAAGAGTAGCTCTTTCTGATAATGCCAACAAAAACTTGAAATTGAATCCCATGGGCTCTCCTTGGGCCACGTGCCTGTCCCTGAACTGAACATTGTGTCCATTGGGTTGTGAGGCTCTGATTGGCCAAGGCTGGGTCACATGCGTTTTCTTAAAGACAGGTAAAATCAGCCCCACCCACCTAAAACCATATGGACTGAAAATGAAAGAAGGGTAGTTACTCAGAGTAAATTAAAGTGCTGTCTTTAGAGGAAAGGGGATGGATGTTGGGCAGGCGAGAGCCACAGTGGCCCACTGGCGTCACACGGCAGGACAGCCATTGCGCACGGTGCAGCTCCTGTGCCAGGCCCCAGGCGCATTTCTCTCCAGATGCACAGGCATTGTGTCCCCACACATGTACACACATTTTATGAGTGTCACAAACTGCTATTCAGGCTTCCTGATTGTGTCATTCAAAGACTTTTTGCTATAGCTGACTCACATACTCTTTCATCAGGAGTTCAGAGACTGTGTCTTCTTGAGTAAAGGAAGGTAGGATATGCAGCCAGGACTCCAGCAAAATAATGACAGTAATAATGGTGTGCACCAGCTCTCTGTGCTTTGTATTTCTCCTACCTGCTGGCCTGGTCTTCCTCAATTTTTCAAAGCCCATGATTCTCATCGCCTTTCTCCGTCTGCTGCACTCCCCGTAGCCCTGCCTGATCTGCTCATTTTGTGCAGTGGTGGAGTGAGTGTGGGTTTCACAGCTGAAAAGCAGAGACAGTAGGACTGGCAATGTGAGTGCTGCCTCCTGCCGGTGCTGTCCGCGTGATCTTGAGAGCGTCGTATCGCTTCTTTATCTGCAGACTAGAAGGGTTAAACAGTTTTGGGTGGCAGATATGTGGCCTGTGTGCTACCCTACTCTGTCACCATGCTCATGGTGGATATTGCTAGTCACCTTGGGTTTGGCTTGAGTATCTTTCCCAATGCAGTGCTTCTGTAACCTACTATCAATTGATTATTTTGAGATATTTCTAGGGATGGAATTTATTTGCCATTCCAGGACTGGACAACCTCCATAATTCCCCTTTGTATCTGTGAAGCTGTGAGTTAAGGGTAGATCACAACCTAAAAATGAATCCACAGCATGTCACTGATGTTTCAAAGGAAATAGGACATCGATGAATACATACCAGTGTGGAAAACATTGACACCACAAAAGCAGGCTTTTCTTTTCCTTAGCCACTACCATTTTCACAGCGTCTCACTAACTTGTGATATAAATGACTTGGCAAATATCTAAAGCAACAAGACTGCTGGAACATGTAGCAAAAACATGCTTCTCAGGAACATGTAAATGGCACTGAGAGTCCCGTGAAGTGGTTTGCATATGGCATTGAGTTTATTCAGATGGACATCGTTCATCATGATTGGTGACTCATCTTTTCATATGGAAAAGACATTGTCATAGTATTTTGCTTGAAAGAGAGCAGGTGGGGTTCTGGGAACTTTCCAGGGCAAACTCCAGCTCGAGAGGCTGGGAGACCTGAAGTTCATTATGAAGGGACCCAGCCATTAAGTGTTGGTCTCTGGAGTCCCATGAGATCACTTCCAGAGGCAAAGATCCTCTGAGCCCTGACAGTTTCTCATTTGCTGCTGTCTGAACGCATTGTCGACAAAACTTGGCTGCATTTGTCTGCTTCTCATAAAACACGCAGAGGCTGCCATGTCGTTCAGTTTGCCAGACTCCAGCAGAACCAGGCATCTATCTCCCGCCTCCAGAAATTTTATGAAAATAGGCCTTGCAAAGATGCCCAGATGCATCCATAATGAAGAGCCCGAAACAAGGAAAAAAGAAAAAGGAAAGGAAAGGAAAACAAAATAGATAGCGAAAGAGTCCCTCTGAAGAGAGCACAGACTTTAATAGGTACTCAGTTGGTGTTTTTAAGGCAGCCAGTGGTCACATAGAGCTCACCGGGTGCCAGGTGCTGCTGCCACAGGCCACACATGCTGACTCATTTAATCTCCTTGGCAACTAGAAGGCAGGTGGTATTGTCCCCATTTTACTGATAGGAAACTGAAGCACAAAGAGGAAAGTGACTTGCCCAAGGTCATACAATGAATAAGGAAGGGAATAAAAATGAGACTTGAATCCAGGAAGTCTGGGTCCTGACTCCATGCCCCAGCCAGTCCATGATGCTCCCTCTTCTTTCCCTAGGGGCTTAGCTGAGCTGGACCTTGAAGGATGGGTGTATCTGGTTGGGAATGTCCCAGGAGGGTATGTCTCATGAGAGAATGTCTAACTGGCTACAAAGGTGTATCTCTTCTTAGCCATGTGGCCTCAGGCGAAGTGCTTTACCTCCTGAGCCTCCATTTAATTTTGATTTTGTCATCTGCAAAATAGGGATGATAATCTACCTTTTAGGGTCTTGATGAGGATTAACTGAGACAATTGTGTAACAGTAATAGTTAGCATTTAGCTGATGCTATAGCAATGACCAGTGACTGATGCTTACATGCTACTTATGGTACGCTCAGCCTTGGGTTCGTTCATGCTGTTCATCCTCATAGCAACATGCTGAGGGAGGCTATTATTGGTGCCATTATCATCTGCATCTCATGGGTGAGGGGACTGGGACACATGGGGATGTCCTTTGCTCTGGTCATATAGCTAGTAGGCGACAGAGCTGAGGCTCAGACCCCAGCAGCATAGCTCCAGAGCCCCTCCTCTCTACCAGTAAGGGCTGTTACCTTGCCACTTGGGACAGGGTGAGCATGCACACACATTCACTCCCACAAACACAATTATAACAGAAGAAAGCAGGGCCTGTGACCTAGAATGGCAGGTGACCAGAACAGCTCAATGCCCTTTCAACTCCCTCTCTTCCCATGGCTGAAGCTAATAGAATATTCTCATGGCTGCCTGTAAGTTCTAGCCCTTGAGGTCTGGCTACCCCTTTGCATCCCGCTTCTTTGCACCTTGCATCCTGTTTCTGCACAGCCCTTTCACGTTAGCAATGCTGTTGTGCAATATGGGTACAGTCTGTCTCCTTACTCCCAGTGAGGAGCTCTGCAGTTCCCAGGGCTAATTTAGCTTCACCTCAGGGATTAGCCTGCACGTTCCATGCTCCCTGTGCAGGCCAGGGTCTGACCTCCCAGGTCAGACTGACTCTACCTTTCTGAGTCAGGGGAGGCAGGAAGAGAGGACAATGCTAAGTAAAAAGATGGGAACGTGGGCAAATAGGATGGAGATAGCATCTGAAAACCAGGAGGGATTTTAGATTGATGTGACAGGGAACAGGGAGCCATTGTTGGTTCTTGAGCAGAGAAATGGGCAGGATAAAAATAATCTTTGGGAGAATTCATCCAGGGTCCTTGACTGGAGTAGGGAGAGACTAGAGTTAATAGTTAAAATAATGGCTACCACTATTTTTGGAGAGCCTATTTCATAGAACTTTCTTCTTTGTGTGCATCTCAATGTATGCTTTAACGTACATTATTTCTAATCTTCACAACTTCCCCATGGAATTGCTGCTTTTACATCCTCCGTACAGATGTGAGAACTTGGCCTAGAGCCCCTAACTTGAAATTGACAGAAGTGACATTGAACTCCAGCCTCTCTGTTCAAACACCGATTCTCCTCCCTGCCACTTTACTCACCAGGAGACCGTGCCACCAGTGTGGGAGCTGTTGCCATTGCCCCTGGGTCAAGAGATGAGGGCAAGAGTTAGAGCAACACAGTAGCAATGGAGAGAAAAAATGGAAGAGATGACTTGAAGGAAGAAAGAGCCAACATTCAGTGTCTAGATGATTCAAAATTGGCTAGCCTGGAGGATGGATATGAATTGGACCAGTCAGAAAAGGGGAATGGTTGGGAAAGATGTCTAGTCAGGCTTGAGTGTGTTGAGTTGGAGGCTGCTAGGAACATCTTTATAGAGATGTCCAGGAGTTAACGGACAGTATGGGACTGGCGTGTAGAGCATAGATGTGAAGGAAGAATAGCTTAGTGGCAGGAATTTTGGCTTTGGTTTGAACATGAGTAGGTTCACATTTCTGCTCTGCCACTTATTAATTGAGTGACCCTGGGAAAGTCATTCAATTCTCTGGATTCTAATATCCTCATCTATAAAATAGGAATAAAAATAGAGTCTATATCACAGACTTCTTCTGTTGGGCACAGCACCAAACATCAAGTGGCAGGTCCCACCAAGGGTATTATTTTGGAACCTTTAGAGAAAGAATAAGAAACTGAGGGCTAAGTGTATTCACTGAGGCCACAAGACAGAACCAGAGATCAGGGCCAGAAGAACTTGATGTCAAAGACAAGAAAGAGAAAGCATGCCCAGAGAGGTCGGCAGGGCACGCAGTGTAACCAAAACAGGAGACGGAGACATTTCACAGTTGCTAATTTCACATCACTGTATTTTGGAAGGAAAAACTCTCTAAAGCCAATGTAATCACAGTGAAGCTTAGTTGAGCTTCAGTAATGGGAGCCTGGCTCTTCTTTAATAAGAGGATGTATCTCTCTTATTTTTACCTGTTACTTGTGACCCTGTTTCACCTGGAAAGCCTATAGCCTGAATCCGTGAAGCCCAATTGTTAATGGTTCAATTATAGACTCTCATGCTATTTCTGCATTTTTAATGGGCTGCCCACAATCTAGTACCTGCCTGAAAAATATAAGATCACCTTAGATCTGAGTAGGCAGAGGAGCAGTTTAATCTCTCTTTTGACAGGCTCTGAGGAATTGTTATAGAGGGTGGTGAGGTTAACTTTCCTTGCACAAAAGGGGTTTCTAGCCCATGGAAGGTAATGATGAACCTGACTCACAAATTATGCCTGAATAGAACAGTGACTCTTGCCCACCGAATCTGCAGTTTCTCACTGCCTTCCTTTCTTTCTTTCTCCCTCCCTCCTTTCTTCCTTCTTCATTGCTCTATCCTCAGCACCCAGTACATAGTGCTCAGTAAATGGTTTTAGAATAAATGGATGAATGGAATGAGTGACCCCAGTCACACCTCTCCCTGCATTGACCTCTGCCTCCTGCAATACCAAACCACTTGTGGTTACATGAATGGGCCAAGCTTTCCTGCCCCTTCACACTGGCTGCTCCTCTCTCTGGATTCTGTCCCCTTCACCAACACCCCCAACTGCCCAATGGCCAGCACCAACTATAACCTGACTAACTCCACCGATACTATAGGACCAGCCGAGATTTCCCTTCCTGGGGTCACTTCTCTGTTTATCCCCCTGGCTGGTTAGGTGTTTTTCTCCCATGCTCCTCATGGAACACTGCCTGGCTCTCCTGCATCATGGCACTAAACTTTAACCATCTGCTTTATTTGTGCTTGTCCCTACCTCGATTCTGCGCTCCTGTGCAGCAGACTAAGAGCATTCTGGTGCGTTGGGTGAATCCCACTGCTGGACTTACCACCTCTGCTGCAGTTTCCTTAGCTGTAAAATGAGTTCACAATAGTATCAACCTCATAGGGATGTTGTGAGCATGAAATGAGTTAGTGTACTTAGAGAACTTAGAACAGTGACAAACTCCTGTAGGTACCATGAAAAGGTCAGTTATTCCTCATGATTCGGTCATCAAAGCCAGACCTATAAAAAGTGTTCAGTGAATGAATGAGGCAAATCCAGGTGACTCAATCCTTCCTCTGTGCCCAGCATGACCAAATTCTATCACTCCTACAAGCTGGATGGAATTCTGGATGACAGGGGAACGCATGTCATCACCATTTCCATCCCTCGGTTGCTCACACTGACTCAACTTCCTAGAGGGGGTTTCTTTACTTCTGTGGGTCCACTTAATAATCCCCAAAAGACTCAGCAGTATTTAAAAGTTAATCACAAATAATTTACACTTCTTAACTGGAAGTCAATACAAGGTGTTCTCAGTAAAGGGAAACTGGTTTCTTAATAAAGTTGCTTAAATTAAATGCAAAAAAAGTTTTTCCCCTCTTTTCTGTCATTTTAAGAATGCCTTAAAAAATAAACAGAAAAAGTTATGGCAGAAACTGAAAAGGCTGAATTTAAGGCTTGTTTATTTTGGTTGTTCATCATCACTGTAAACATGCAATTTAAAAGACATAATTTTGGCTCCTCATCCAGCTTCAAAAATCAGGATGGAAATACTTCCAAAAAAAAATAAAATAAAAGGAGCAATCAGAGGAAGAAACCAGTTAGGAGAAATGGTTGTTTTGCTTTTAATTTTCAAAATAAAAATATAAAATAGGCCATCAACTGCCCAAAGGCAACAGCAAGACTGCTGACTGGTACGTGTCTTGCCCCCTGCAGGGATCACAAAGGTTAAATCCACGGCCTCCCAGAATCTCAGGATTCCATTTGTTAAGAACCTTACAGGCATCTTGGGTCTGGACTCTCAAGCAATGGCTGACCACCCTCTGTTACTCCATGCACACATTTTTGGGGATCTATAGCTAAGTTGTTGTAGATGATATTAAGGAGAACCTGGAATCACCCCAAATTGGAATCTAATCTCAAATTTACTACTTATCCTCCACATGGTACAGAAAAGTCACCCAAGTCCTTTGAACTTCAGTTTTCTCATTTGTACAATGACTATAATACCTTGGCTTTGCATGAATGCCATCAAGAGATCCATGACATAAAACTAATGTCATGTCTAACTCAGTTCCTAGTTAACAGATGATCCTAAGTCTCTGGTAAATTATTCTTAACTCTTCCAAACTACAGGATATTAGTCTTAAATACCCAGTAAGTTGCTGTCACTTCTATATCCTTTTTCGCATTCTTCCTGATCTCACACATTCTAGACAAAAATACTTTTGCATGTTTGTCACTGAGATAAACTCCAGAGTTTTTCAACCCTAAGCCAACCATTTGAGGAAGTCTTTGTTTTGGCTACTATACCATCTAATCTGTGAGATACTTGCCATACTGCACGCAGGCAACTTGATTTCATTTCTTTTTTTATTTTAGCATATTATGGGGGTACAAGTGTTAAGGTTACGTATGTTGCCCATGTGCCCCCCCCCTTGAGTAAGAGCTTCAAGCATGTCCATCCCCTTCTCGTTGTGGTTGTATATACCCATCCCTCCTCCCCCCTCTCACCCTCCTGAGACTCGATAGATGTTACTCCTATGTGTCCATTTAGGTGTTGATCTGTTAATACCAATTTGCTGGTGAGTACATGTGGTGCTGGTTTTTCCATTCTTGAGATACTTCACTTAGTAGAATGGGTTCCAGCTCTATCCAGGAATATACAAGAGGTGCCATATCACCGTTGTTTCGTAAAGCTGAGTAGTACTCCATGGTATACATATACCACATTTTATTAATCCACTCATGAATCGATGGGCACTTGGGTTGTTTCCACAGCTTTGCAATTCTGAATTGTGCTTCTATAAACATTTGAGTGCAAGTGTCTTTTTCATAAAGTGACTTTTGATCTTTTGGGTAGATGCCCATAGTGAAATTGCTGGATCTACTCGTATCGCTTTGAGGTATCTCCATATTGCTTTCCATAGAGGTTGAACTAGTTTGCAGTCCCACCAGCAGTGTAGGAGTGTTCCTCTCTCTCCACATCCACACCAGCATATATTGTTTGGGGACTTTTTGATAAAGGCCATTCTCACTGGAATTAAGTGATATCTCATTGTGGTTTTGATTTGCATTTCTCTGATGATTAGAGATGTTGAACATTTTTTCATATGTTTGTTGGCCATTATTCTGTCTTCTTTGAGAAGTTCCTGTTCATGTCCTTTGCCCATTTTTTGATAGGGTGGTTTGATTTTTTCCTGCTGATTTTCCTGAGTTCTAAATAGATTCTAGTTATCATCCCTTTATCAGATGTGTAGCTTGCAAAAATTTTCTCCCATTCTGTGGGTTGTCTGTTTGCTCTCTTGACAGTTTCTTTGGCTGTGCAGAAGCTTTTTAATTTGATCAGGTCCCATTTGTTTATGTTGCTGTTGTGATTGTTTTTGGAGTCTTCTTCATAAATTTTTTGCCTAGGCTGATGTCTAGAAAGGGTATTTCCAACACTTTCCTCTAGAATTCTAATAGTTTCACACCTAAGGTTCAAGTCTGTTACCCAAGATGAGTTGATTTTTGTGAGAGGTGAAAGGTGTGGGTCTTGTTTCAGTCTTCTACATGTGGCTATCCAGTTTTCCCAGCACCATTTATTGAATAAGGATTCTTTTCCCCAGTGCATGTTTTTGTCTGCTTTGTCGAAGATTAGTTGGCTATATGAGGATGGTTTTATATCTGGTTTCTCTGTTCTGTTCATTTCTTTAAAGCATCCCTGAAAATGAGAGCAACTAGCTTATGGCAAAATTAATTACCTTGTCTCAAGCCCTTACCACATCGACTAAGAGTGATGCGGAATCTGTGGAGCTGGTCAATTGTATCGATCTTGCTTACATGGAATACGTTTCATAACTGTCCCAGTGGAAAACCAGTCTGTACATTTACTGTGACCATAAAGAAATGACGAGTTAAAGATGTAGATACTTAATGTGCACTGAATTAACAAGTGTGATAACTTCTAAATCCTATGAAGTGCCACTCTCCCTGGCAAAAGCCTCCCCAGTTACTATTAAGGAAAATTAGTATCCATTTAACTGTCACCCAAATTGGAGAAAATATGTAGTTCGAAAATTATTGAACAGATCCAAAAATTGGGCCTAGAATTGAATATTAGGCTGTTATATTTTGACACATGCCTAAATTGTTATGTTTATCTTAGCTCTGGGATGCTATTCAAATACAGATAAAAAGTCATCCTTTGATTCATTAATTTAAGTAGATAACAGATAACAGATTGTGGATCAGAATTAAGAAAACCACATTCAATTAAAACTAATTTTAATTGAAGTGCTTGGGGAAAAATAACTGGTCCCATAGTAAGTCTAGATAACTAAAAGAGGCTTCCTTTTGGCTTATATAAACTCTAAATTTTATTTTGTACAGCAGCATGGTCCAATAGAAATATAATGAAACCCACCTATGTCATTTGAAGTTTTCTTATAGTCATGTTCGAAAAAGAAACAAGCGAAATCAACTTTAATAATTTATTTAATACAATATAGGTATATGTGTGTAATCTATGTCTAATATATTATCATTTCACATAAGTAATCAATGTGAACATTAATAATGAAATATCTTTTTATATTCTTTTCCTGCTAAGTCTTGGAAGTCTGTTACACATTTTGCATGTGTAACACATACCAATGTAGTCTAGTTGATTTTTAAATACTTAATACCCACAGGTGGTGAATGGCTACTGATTGGACAGGGCTGCTCTGGAGTTCTAATGGAATATTTGCATATTTTGAAATAAGGGTAGAAAGGAGCATTCACTGAGTTCTTACCATGCGTCAGGGCATGGCCTTGGGTCCTCGCACAGGTACATCTATTTCTCTGATCCTTATAGCCAGCCTGTGTCAGTGGTGGTATTTTTCCTATCTTACAGATGTGCAAGTAGCTCAGGCTCAGAAAGGTTAAGTAACTTCACCAATGTCGTCATCTGTCAGTAAGTGGCAGAACTGGAAGGTGAGCTGGGCCTGTTGATTTGATGGAGTTGCTGCTATTTTGGTAATACTGACATTTGCAGCAGAACTAGTGTTTTTCTATTCTCTAGAAGTCTCTGGAATGATGTAGGAAAATTAAAAAGTGGTTAGGAATAAAAATGAATGCAGGATTGAGCAGAATTCCTAAAGAAATGTTAGGTAGGTGGACAAGCCCTGTGTTATCATAACACTTCATAAAAACTTTCCCCACTATAGAAACTTTGGAAAAAGAACCTCATGGAAAGAGTCCAAGAGTTTTAAATGTAAATGTCTCCTAAGTCAGGGACTTTATGTCATTCATCTTCATAGTCCCCAGAGCCTAGGGAAAATGCCTTACATTTATATTTTTAAACTATAATTTCAATTTCATTTTTATGTGCATTATCTGATTGAATCCTCAGAACAATGCCTGGACACAGTGTCATTCCTGTTCAATGAGTTAGGAAGCTGAGACTCACAGAGATGGGTCACAGGGTCACAGAGCTGGTGGAGTGGCCGCCCTAGTATTCACATTCATAGTATTCCCCAAGTCCAGCGCTCTATCCACAGTTAGTTCCCTAACAGCTGCTTGGGGCTTTTTGAGGAAATAGAATACAATATTGTCAGAGGTAAATTTTCACCTAGCATCTGTGATAAAAGAAGATAATACAATAAAATGCACATTTTCTAGGCTCTCTTATATGCTTCTACCCTCCTATCTGTTGTTGTTATCATAAATCAAATACTAGTCAATTCTAAATGTAAATATATAAAAGATAACCTGTTTTTAAAATTTCCCCCTTATCTGGAACTTCCAGAGCAGTTCACATGTAGACAGTCGGTCACTGCAGACTTTTCCAGTCAGCTTGGCTGCTCTTATTAAGATGAAGTCCCATAGAGAAATTTCAAAGTAGTTAGAAATAAAAATTAATGCAAAACTGAGCAAGACTTCTAAAGAAACTTTAGGTAGAGGTAGACAAGCTCTGTGTTGTCATGACATTTTTTTTTTTTTTTTTTTTTTGAGACAGAGTCTCGCTTTGTTGCCCAGGCTAGAGTGAGTGCCGTGGCATCAGCCTAGCTCACAGCAACCTCAAACTTCTGGGCTGGAGCGATCCTTCTGTCTCAGCCTCCCGAGTAGCTGGGACTACAGGCATGCGCCACCATGCCCGGCTAATTTTTTCTATATATATCAGTTGGCCAATTAGTTTCTTTCTATTTATAGTAGAGACGGGGTCTCGCTCTTGCTCAGGGTGGTTTCGAACTCCTG
>VSMF01035615.1:0-15274 GCA_008750915.1 Microcebus jonahi
GCCGAGGCGGGCGGATTGCTCAAGGTCAGGAGTTCAAAACCAGCCTGAGCGAGACCCCGTCTCTACCATAAAAATAGAAAGAAATTAATTGGCCAACTAATATATATAATATAAAAATCAGCCGGGCATGGTGGCTCCTGCCTGTAGTCCCAGCTACTCGGGAGGCTGAGGCAGGAGGATTGCTTGAGCCCAGGAGTTTGAGGTTGCTGTGAGCTAGGCTGACGCCACGGCACTCACTCTAGCCTAGGCAAGAAAGTGAGACTCTGTCTCAAAAAAAAAAAAAAAAACACATAGCCAGAATAAAAGATATGGAGGATAGCCCACTCCAATTTCTCATGGTAAAACTTCCTCAAAAGATCCTTTATTCATCTCTTCCAAAACTCATTCCCCTGGTAATTGCCCACAACTCTTTAACCTCAACCTCCACTCTATCTCCTCTTCTTCTCTGCAGCTCGGCACATCAATCTGTTCTCCCTTTTCTTTATTATAAGAAGCAAAGCAATACTTCTTTATCTTCTCTCAACCTCTTCCATTATCGGTTCAGAAAAAAACAAAAGGATTATACTGTGACTGTTCATCCTATGAACACTAGGGAAGGACGTATGTTCCACACGATAAGTAAAGAAACTTGAGGGAGGAGCAGAAGTTTTCAAACAAAGAGATAAATAGGGCGCTTTACTATTTCAGTATATAGCAATGCATTTATGTCTGTGTGCCAAATTCGGTGCATTTATGGATTATTAACTTAACTCTTACACAATGGCTTTAAGAGGCAAAGAAAAGGAGAATTGAAGCTAACACCAATAATGCGTGCTCAGTACTAAACAACAAGAAAAGAGCACAATGTGTTCTTCATCAGCCCCATCTTCATTTAAAAACTATAATTATATAATCAAATCTTGAAAGACACTAGCCAAAGGATTTTAAAATTATTTTTAAACTACTTGAAATAACTGCAATTATCAGTAACAATGAACTCAATTATGCACTGAGATGTTAGCTAGTAATCAAGGTACATGTGTATAACATATAAATAAATAAGAAAAGTAAATAAAAAAGATCAATCAAAAAGGTTTAAGGACCATTGGGTTAAAACATGAATAGTGTTATTCTTTCCACCTCTCTCACTCTACCCTACCCCCTTGTTAGACTGCTTTTGGGAAGGTTAGCTTCCTGGTTTGAGCTCCTACATGGATCTCTTGAATTCCTGAAGTTTCTCTGTTCCCTCTTCCCCAAGGTACAGGTGCCTGGAGGAAGTCTGGCTTTGGGTACCAACTGAATGACTTGATTCTATTTTTCTTTGCCTCAATTCTGGATAGATTTCCTAAGTTTGCATTTCACATTCTTCTAGTCCCTCCTCTCAACCTCCCATCTTAACCAAAAGGTATCAGGCTAAATATGCTCCATCATTTGGATGTGATGCCCACTTGACTGTCCTCTCCCTGGTACTCAGGAAAGAGCCTGGCAGCACCTAGGCTAGGGCAGAACCAAGAACAGGGCAAAGAATGCCAACATCTACAGTTTTAATGAGTCCTTTACAATACCTTGCTCTAGGTGTTAAGCAAGATTTTAACTTAAAGCCCAAAGTTAAGAATAAATTTTATTTATAGGTAATACAGTATTTAATGGAAATACAGGTAGTCCCAGGTTACAGGCGAGATACATTCCTGAGAACATCTTTAGGTCGGATTTGTATATAACTAGGATCACTCATGAACAGTGCATATATAGTAATAATAATAATATTAATAACCATACTATCATGACTCATATGTGGTCATGATAATACAGTGTTACTGCATAATATTACAGTATTCCTGTAATAATAATAATACCCCTGTACTGTAATAAGTTACAGAAACTATTGTGCTCTTTCTTTTAATTCAAACAAACAGAACATAAAAACAAACTCATACGAAAGTTTAGTTAGGAGATAGAAGAAATTTCAAAAAAAATATTAAAGGATAACACTCACCTAATGTTGCATCAGTGCTAGGCTAATAGGAATGTTAACACTTATGTCGATCTTCTAACCAAATCAATAATAACCTTTCCATTCAACAATTAATCCACTACAATGCTTAGTAGTAATTGATACTTTCATTGGAGCACTGCCTTTCACACGTTCCATTATTCTCACTTTATCCTTTACAGTTGTTCTATTAGCCAAGCAACTAAAGCCTAATGGTTTCCCAATGAATGATGGCAGCTACCCTTCAAAAGAACACTTAATTATTTCTACTTTTGTTTTCACTGTAATCACCTTTCTCTTCGCTGCAGGCTCACCTGGACTTGCAGTGGACTTTTGTTTTGGAAGCATGGTCATAAGGGTCAACACAGACTCACAAAATCAAATAAAAAAATTAAGAGGAGAGTGAGGCTGTGAGACTGTACTAACAATGAGACTAGCTGCTAGCATAAAGATGCTGTACCAATGAACCACTTACACCATGTGGGTTTGCTTACATGCACGGAAGAAACTAGTTCCTGAATTATTAATTTAATTATTTAATTATAAATTATCCTTATGGGGAGCCTTGGGAGTCCATGCATAAATGCAGAATGCCGTAGTCAGGTTGTCCAAGTCAGCATATCCATGACCCAGGGACTGTGTATATCAATAACCAACCATCAAGTACCAAGTACCTTCCCAATATAATATAAAGATACATTTATAGCCCGGGTGCGGTGGCTCACACCTGTAATCCTAGCACTCTGGGAGGCCGAGGTGGGCGGATTGCTCAAGGTCAGGAGTTCAAAACCAGCCTGAGCAAGAGCGAGACCCCCATCTCTACTGTAAAATAGAAAGAAATTAATTGGCCAACTAATATATATAGAAAAAATTAGCCAGGCATGGTGGCATATGCCTGTAGCCCCAGCTATGGGGAGGCTGAGGCAGCAGGATTGCTTGAGCCCAGGAGTTTGAGGTTGCTGTGAGCTAGGCTGACACCATGGCATTTACTCTAGCCTGGGCAACAAAGTGAGACTCTGTCTCAAAAAAAAATATATATATAGACATTTTCAATGATACTTCTGTTTAATTTACAAGTAAAAATTGTATATATTCAGAGTATACAAACATGATGTTTTAATATATGTATACATTGTGGAATGGCAAAATCAAGCTATTTAACATATGCATTACCTCACATACTTATTTTTTGTTGTGAGAATACTTAAAATCTACTCAGCAATTTTCAAGCATAAAATCTATTGTTATTAATTACAGTCACCATGATGTACAATAGATCTCTTGAATTTATTCCTCCTATGCAACTGAAATTTTATGTCCTTTGACCAACATTTCCCCAATCCCCCCACCCTCCACCATGCAATGTTTTGAGTCTCATACTCTGTTGATCTATGAGTTCCTTGAAGACAGAGACCATGCCTCACACAACTTTGTATCTCAGGCCTGCCACTGGTAATTATGATTACTATTATTTTTAATTATTTTTACCACCTTTTAAACATTTACTATGTGCCAAGCTCTTGCTAAACACATTGCAAATATTATCCCATTTAATTCTTATAATAATCATAATATTCCTTTTTACAGATGAAAAAACTAAGCTCAGAACCCCAGTAACTAACCCAAGATCTAACAATTAGTATATGGTTGAACTGGGATTTGAACCCAGGGCTTTCTTGTTTTGAAAAACAAACTCTTAACAACTATCCTATAATGCTGAGGGGGAAAGAATTTTATATATCTCTAGTAGGGAGAGATATATAAAAACTTACCACTGGCTTCTAAGCCAGAAGTAATACCATGTTGCTACTTAGAAAATGTGACCTCTGGCCACATTTCCAGCTAATTACGACTTCTCTGACATTAAAGACACTGATCACCACACTCTCACACATGAGGAATCTCGAAAATGTGTCACAGAAAAAAATAAGTTGTAGTGACACAAGTATAAAAAGAAAGAAAGAAATATGAATACTGTTTTGTAAAGGTGGCTGAGTTTACTTTTCCTTGGTGAGTCTAATTATTGTTGGCACATAAAGTGAAGCTATTTGCAAACTCATATCTTAATTTGGCACAAGGTAGTAATTTAAAGGAAAAACTACAGGTGAGGGGGAAAATCACTGCTTACAGCAGCACACAAAACCAAAGTGATGCAATTTTCACTGCAGGTCTCCTCAAGTTGGAGAATTCATTAGCACCTATATAGTACCTGGGTAACTTCAGACAAAACAAGTTGCAATATTTAACCAAGTTTACCTTGCTTTGTAGTTCCATGACTTCTTATTAGAAGTTTAAGTATACCATTTACTTCAACATTAAATACAGATATAAAATAACCATTTCAAGTTCTTTTTAAGTCTTGATCAATCATAACATTTTCTAAGTAATAAATTCTCAAGAGTATATTCTACTTTTGAAATTAGTGCTAAAACATTAAAGTTGGAATAAAATATCATAGTACTCTTTCCAATTCTAAATAAATTTAAATTTACACTAGTTTTTTTTTTAATAGTAGATGAAATACTCAAGTGGACTAACCAGCTCCTAACTGTTCTCATTTCACTGGTAACTATTTGTAGTCAACAAGGATGGACACCATAGCCTTATTGTACTAAGTAACCTGATCCTTGACTAAAACTCTGTCAATCTCATTCTCCATCCTGGATATTTAGAATTGGGATCTAATTCTAATCAGCTAAGGCTATATGCTTAAACTAAGTTGCTAGTGGGAGGATTTCCACCCTCCCATAAACACTGTGAAGCAGAAGTAACAAAGGTAAAAATTATATTAACAAAAAGTACCAGCACTACAGACTGAATTGTGTCCCTGCCCCCCAAATTCTTACGCTGAAGTTCTAATCCTCAGTACCTTAGAATGTAACTGAATTTGAAGATAGGATCTTTCCTTTCCATATCAGGTAATGTGTCAACCAGGTTTGAGGGAGGCATATCTCACACAATAGCATTGAAACCCAATGATCACACTTACGAACCACAAAAACGATCTAGGGTCTTAAAAGAAGTAACTACATTAAACTGAAACCATTATGATAAGTGTCCTTATTGGACAATCCAATATGACTGGTGTCCTTATTAAGATGAGGAAATTTGGACACAAATTTGGACACAGATGCATACAGAGAGAATACAATGTGAAGACACAGGAAGAAGATAGCCATCTACAAACCAAAAAAAGAAGCCCGGAACAGACCCTTCCTTCATGACCCTCAGAAAAAGACAACTTTGCTGATACCTTAATCTTGGACTTTTAGCCTCAAGAACTTTAAGAAAATAAACTTCTATTGTTTAAGCCATCCAGTCCCTGATACTTTGTTATGGCAGCCCTAGCAAACTAACAAAACCACAAAGGGACACATCCTTGTTTGGATTGGTCAGGATAGAATATAAGATCCTGAGGGCATAGGTATAAGAAGCCAAGGAAACAAAGAATATAGTAAAACTACTCTGTTTGGCACCAGAAAAAAACTGTTTCCCTTATGAGGAGAAGAGAAAAAAGTCAGTAAGAAAGTTTGAAGTAGGACTTTTTAAATGAAGGGCAAAAAAAATTTCTCAGGAGTGTCTGAAAGTATCCCCGGTAGTCAATGCTGATTATATTGCTATGACATAAACTTCCAAATCTTCAGCAAGTTTACTACATATGGAAACAGGAATCCAGAGCCAGAGGTGACCATGAGAACATCAGCCTGGCATTCTTCCATCCCCTTATATCACTGCCCCCCTCCTTCGGAAATCTGTAGAGATCTCGCAGAAGCCACCAGAATCCCATTGGTCACAGTTCATGCCAATATTATATAAATCTCAAAGTACTCGGATATTTTAGCTGTCAGTTGGATCTGCAAAGAAAGATTAAGTAGACTTGCAGATAGATGCATAAATAAAAGACTAGGTGCCCCAGAGAGAAAGAATGACAATAAGGAGAATTTCCATTTCCTGGTTCTATTTCCTCATTTGGTCAGATTTATTCCTAGCTTTAGAGATACCTACGTCCACATATTCTTCTTAGGATACCTTAATAGTTTCAAAATAAATCCCTGACTTTTTTGGTTTAAAGTAGTTCAAGTTAGTTTCATTTATGACTAAAGGAATTTTAATTAAGACTCTATCATACACATATGAAGGGACATAATAAACAGCAAAACCAGGTAAACAGTTACTAGAAGTTTTAATCACACTGGCCACTATTCCAAGGAAGTCATTTGATAGTACAACAATACAGTGAATAATAGTGCTGTCTCATTTTCCAAAGTAGTGGCCCACAGAATACTTCACACACTATTAGGTAGGGGTTAATAACGTGCTATAAAAAAAGAGTGTTCTGAGGTCAAATATATTCAGGAAATAGCACAGAAAAAATGGCTTCTGACCAGCATGGGCAAGAGCGAGAACCTGTCTCTACTAAAGAAAAAAACAATAGAAAGAAATTAGCTGGACGACTAAAAATACATAGAAAAAATTAGCCGGGCATGATGGCATATACCTGTAGTTCCAGCTACTCAGGAGGCTGAGGCAGGAGGATTGCTTGAGCCCAGGAATTTGAGGTTGCTGTGAGCTAGGCTGACGCCATGGCACTCTAGCCCAGGCAACAACAGAGTGAGACTCTGACTCAAAAAAAAAAAAAATAGCTTTTGAGCAGTAAGTGAGAATTTTGTTTTTGAGGGGAGGTGACTACAAAACTCTTTCTTCCCACTGAGTGGCAGAAAAGAGAAGTTATATTATTGAAGGGAACTTAAATTATTGAAGGGAACTTATATTATTGAAGGGAACTTAAAACAGCTGGGCATGGTGAACCCTGCCTGTAATCCCAGCTACTCAGGAAGCTAAGGCAGAAAGATCACTTGAGCCCAGGAGTTCCAGCCTGGGCAGCAGAGGGAGACCCTGTCTCTATTTAAAAAACAAACAAACAAAAAAGGTAATTAACTCCTTAACAATAACAAGTTTATACTTGTTACAAAAGTAGCTAAAATGATACATAATAATATCAATTTGAGGACAATATTTAGTTCATCTCTAAGGCAGTATAATGTAATGATTAAACACATGAGTTCTAGAACTAGGCTGCCAATCTCTCTGTAACTATTTCCTGGTCTCTAAATAATACACACTTCATAACACTTTGTGAGAATTAAATGAGCTACTATACAAAAAGTGCTTAGAAGTGACAAACATCTGAAAATGCTAGTTGTTATTATGAAGTAGCTAGCCTAAAACCTATAATTTTATCAACTTCTGAGAGAGACTGAGAGCTTTCTAGATTTCATAGATCAGATTAAAGAAAGTGAACAGTCCAGAATGAACCAACTTGGGACACAGAAGAGGACTGGCCAGTGATACCCCAGAAGGCCAAAAAGTCAAGGACTCTGATCATAACCAGGACAAAGGGTTTTATAATATCTTATTGAAGAATTTAGTCATTAGCCCAGAGCCACAATTTAGTTATAGCTTTCTAGTATTTCCATTTTTTATGTATAATCATTTTTTATCAGATTCTGACTCATATTAAGGAGATAGATATACTGTACCTGGGGGTACCCACTTATATTTGTATGGCCTCATATCTCCAAGATCATATCAACAGGGCCTAAATAATTTCTCTAATTTAATGTTAACTTACTTAAATCATATATGTATGATCCTTTCCATAACTAAAGTAATTACTTGTACATTGGTCTTAGGCATTGTTTGACCACTCATATGTAATTTCTTTTTTTTTTTTTTTTGAGACAGAGTCTCAGTCTGTTGCCTGGGCTAGAGTGCTGTGGCGTCTGCCTCACTCACAGTAACCTCAAACTCCTGGGCTCAAGCGATCCTACTCTGCCTCAGCCTCCCTAGTAGCTGGGACTACAGGCACGTGACACCATGCCAGGCTAATTTTTTCTATAAAGTTTTAGTTGGCCAATTAATTTCTTTCTATTTTTAGTAGAGACGGGGGTCTCGCTCTTGCTCAGGCTGGTTTCGAACTCCTGACCTTGAGCAATCTACCCGTCTCGGCCTCCCAGAGTGCTAGGATTACAGGCGTGAGCCACCATGCCCAGCCAGATTCCATGGGATTTTCTATATAGACACTCATGTGGTCTGCAAATAAAGACAATTTTACTTCTTCCTTTCCAATCTGTATAGCCTTTATTATCTTTTCTTTCCTTATTGCACTGGTTGGAATCTCTAGTATAACACTAAATACAAGTGGTTATAATTGGCAGCCTTGCCTTGTTTCTGAAGTTAGGAGAAAATCTTTCAATCTTCTATCATTATCTATGATGTTAGTTGTAGGTTTTTCATAAATGCCATTTATCATAATGAGGAAGATCTCTTCCAATCCTAGTTTACAAATACTTTTTATCAGAAATGGATGCTGAATTTTGTCCCTAAACTTTTTGCATCTATTGAAATAATATAGTTTTTGCTTTTATAGTTTGTCAAATATGATAAATACACTAATTGATTTATTAAATGTTAAACAAACCTCACATTCCTAGAATAAAACCCCATTTCATTATGAAGTAATATCTCACTTATATGTTGTTGGCTTCAATTTGCTAAAATTTTGTTTAGAATTTTGCATCTATTTCATAAGGTATTAAATCTATTATCTTAGTTCCTTGTAATGTCTTTGGTTTTGATATTACAGTAATGCTGATACCAAAATGAGTTTGGGAAGCACTTCCTCCTTTTGATTTTCTAGAAAAGTTTGATTGAAATTGGTGCTATTTCTTCCTAGTTTGTAAGAATTCACCAGTAAAATCTTTCACCAGTGAAACTCTTGACCTGTAGTTCTTTGTGGTTAGGTTTTTAAGTACAATTTAAAATGTTTTAATAAATAAAGAATTATCTCTTCTTGAGTGAGCTTTGACAGTTTGCATCTTTCAAGTATTGTTCATTTCATCTAAGAGGTTGACTGTATAGGCATAAAGATGTTCATAATATTCCCTTCTTATACTTTTAATATCTATTGCATCTGTAGTGATATTATTTCTCTCATTCCTAATACTGATCATTTGTGTTTTCTCCCCCTATCCTCCACCAAATCATTTTTCTTCTTTTTTTCCTGATCAGTGTGGCTAAAGGTTTACCAATTTTGTTGACTTGGTCAAAGAAGCAGCTTTTGGTTGCACTGATTTTCTCTATCATTATTTTATCTTGAAGTTCATTGATTTCTATTCTGATTTTTATTTATTTTGTTGCTCTTCTTTTTCTAGTTTCTTAAGGTGGAAGTCGAGGTTATTGATTTGGGATCTTTCTTTTTCACATTTAGTGTCTATATTTAATTTAAAACACATTTAATATTATAAATTTAATTCTAAGTACTGTTTTAGCAACAGCTCATAGTTTTAATATATTGCATTTTCATTATCGTTTAACTCAAAATACTTTCCTATTTGATTTCATCATTGACTCATGAGTTATTTAGGAATGTGTTAGTTTACAAATATTTGGGGATTTTCCATGCATTGTTCTGTTTTTGATTTCTAATTTAATTCCATTGTGGTCAGGAAATATATTTTGTATGGCTTGAATATGTGTAAATTTTAGAGTTGTTTTATGACCCAGAATATAGTCTAACTTGGTAAATGGTCCATATACACTTGAAAAGAATGTGTACTTTCAGGTGGAGTGATCTACAAATGTCAATTACATCTAGTAGGTTGATTGTGTTAAGCCTTCTATACTCAATGATCTTCTGTCTACTTATTCTATCAATTACTGAGAGATGGGTGTTGGAATCTCCAGATATAATTATGGGATATAGTTATGGCTTTTTCCTGTTCTCCTTTTAGTTCTATCAGCTTCCGCTTTACATATATTTTATTTATATTATTGGATACATGAATGTGTAGGATTATTAGGTCCTTGATGAAGTGATCCTTTTGAAATGACCATTCTTATCCTTAGTATCATACTCTGGTCTGAAGCCTCTTTTGTCTGATGTTAATATAGCCACTCAAGATATCTTTTGATTAGTGTTGGCATGATATGTCTCTTTTGATACTTTTACTTTTAACCTATTTGGTCTTTTACATCTAAAATGTGTTTGTTAGGGCCAGCATATAGTTGGGTCTTGCATTTTTACCCAATCTGACAATCTCTATGAGGCTACTAAACTCTACCTGGGTTATTTCTCTCTTGGCTATGGCCTGGAAATTCTCTCCAGGCAGTAAGCTGGAGTAATTGTAGGGCTCACCTTGTTTGTGTACCCTCTCTTAGGGATAACTGTTCTTTATTGACCAATGTACAATGACTTGAAAACTACTGTTTTATATATTCTGTCCTTGTTGTTTCAAATGTATGTTTAATCTGATTCTTTTAACTCTTAGCTAGAAACAGAAGTCTTAATGCTTTATTCTTAATGTTATCTGCATCTTTCTCCAAATGACTATTCTTGTATTACTAGAGCTACTTCATGCAGAGATGCTGAGAGCCAAAAGTGCCTGGAAGTTTTTGTCCCTCTGGGGTAGCCAGTAACCAGTGACTAGTTGAGGAATATGGAAGCCCAGTTCCTTTGCCTACAAGTAGTATAAACTCTTTCATTGTATTTATACTCTAGAGCACCCTAGGACAGGCTGATACTGAAATCATTCCCTTGCTTTTCTTATTTTTTCTTGTTCTGCCTCCCTGACTGCCTTATTGATTTCATATGGATGTGCATTTATTTATTTCTAATAAATAAATCACTTGCACCTGAATTCATGTCTCAACATCAGCTTTTGGAGAATACAACCTACAATTAGCTTGAATTTTAAAATTGTTCTTCCTGTAAAAATGTCTCCTTGACTGGTCTATTTTGCTTTTGCTCTCACATTTTCTGAATTGTTCACTTGCCCCAAAGAACCTTAAAATAAAAGTTTTGAGCTGAATAGATATTTAGAACATAACCAATCAAACTCCCTTCATTTAACAAATGAAGCAACTGAGACTTAGGATCTTCAATAAATAACTAATATATGTTTATATCAACTTAAGAGTAATTGAGACAAACTCAGAATCAAGTCTCTTGATTTGGGCTTATTCAGGTAAAACACGCTCTTAATTTCATAGTGATCAGGTTTTACTAGCTATTGGATAGTATGTTGCAAACCTTTACTTATGAAAACTGGCAGATATAAATGTTTGTGCATACTTTTCCTGTAGATACAGGTTTGTACTTGTACCAGGTTGACTGCCTTCCTCATCATATGATCTGTGAATATTAACCCCATTTTCTATTAACTTTGCATCAATTAAAAAATATTTCCAAATCTCTTGAGATATTTAGCTTAGTTACATGGTAGAAAATAACTAACTGATGTTTTTTGGTTTGATTTATGAGGTAGAAATGTAACTCCAGTTCAATTTAGACTATATTTTTCCTTGTCATTATGGCAAGTTTAATATTGTTGTATGAAACTGTCAAAATGAAATAATAAAAATAACTGTTCTTGGGGACATATAGGTTAAAAGAAAAGAAAGTAAAAACTTGCATTGAAAAAATATTTTAAATTTACATCTAATATTTATTACGATCACTTTGCATAAGTATGAAGAAAACAGAACTGGTGGCACAAAAGATACTGCATTCTTTTTAGTAATTATTAATAAAAAAATATTTACTATGCCAAATCATATTCTCTCCCCAGGAGATGACTCTTTTTAAAACCGAGCCTTAATGGGTATATACGTGTATATGGGAGAAGGGAATACATATCGGAAAACCACATGTTGACATAAATGCCATTTCTAGGTGAGAAGCAGGGAAGGAAATATAACAAAAACCCACTCATATGTCCCAGACAAACTTCACCTATTAAGATTCATTTGAGAAATAAGCTACTCTTTTGGAATTTCAATACCCTCATAGATGATTAAATCTATGATCAATCACACAATTGCTTTAATGAAAATAACACCTAATTGAAATCAACCTCCATGGAAAGAGTTTGCTTGGGAAAAGAGAGAAGACCCAAAATAGATCTTGGTCTCTAATTAACAGTACAGAGAAAATCTATCCCTTTCCCATAAGCAGGTCTGCAGTTTCAAGATAAAAATTAGTACCCTAGGCTCAGGAATCAGAGCGCTTGAGTTCAGTTATTTTGCCTTCAGTAAATTACTTAATTTCTATGTATCTCATTTTCCTCATCTGTAATGTAGGAAATATAATAATAACTGTCTCTACTAGGACCATTATAGGAATTAAATGAGATGATATATGAACAGTGCTTAGGAAAATGCTTGGCATTGATCAACAAATAATATCTGTTATTAATATCATTCATAGATGCTGTAGGCAAAGTACTTATATCCTATATGCCTTTAGAGACTTTCAAACACAGAGCTGAAAAATAACTGGGTAGAATATGAAATATAGGGGCATCTATACATTTAATAAAATATTATATATAACATGTTTCATTGCATTTTCCACCCACAGCCTCTTTATCTGAGAATATTCCAGTGTATAGCACCATAGCTCTGAAGCCTACTCAGCCAGATTGTGGATTATGAATCCCTGACCCAAGGACATTGAATGAATTAGGTGATGAAAAACCAATTGTATTCATATCCCATCTCTCCTTTCCCCTTCTCTTCCTGTCTCTCCCTCCCTCCCTTCCTCCCCACTCCCTCTCTGAGTAAAAATGACAGAATCTTCTATAATTTACTGGTGAAGAATGACCCTGTACTGGATAGGTCTCAGAACTGGTGGCCATGTTAGATCTTAAGCAAAGAGAAGGCAAGATTTTTCTGGACTCCATGTTTTCATCTTTCTTAATTTACTCTTGTTTTGTTATATATCTTCCAGTAGATTCCTAAGATAAGGAGATAAGAGTTTTAGAGCCCTGATGTGTTCAAAGCTACATTTATTCTATCCTCATACTTAGTTGCAAGATTGAATAAATATAGAATTATTGGTTTATAAATAATATTCTCAAAATTTTAAGGCTAATTGATTGTTTTTTAATTTTCTGTGTTGCTGCTAATAAATGCTATGCTATTCTGGTACCTATTCTTTCTATGTAACTAGTTTTTTGTGTTTTGTTTTTTTCCCCTCTATCTGGAAGTTTTTAGATCTCTTATTTATCCCTGCTGTTCTAAAATTCCATAATGATGGGATGTTGATAGCCACTCTTCATTCATTTGCTGGGCATTTGGTGGACCCTGTCAATCAGCAACTTGGGTCCTTTGTTTCTGGAGAAAAAGTTTATTTATTTATTTATTTATTTTTCTTCTTAATCAAGTTGATAAATGATGGAGAAAAAGTTTAGAACTATTTGATAATTTTCAATCCTCCAGGCCAGGCGCGGTAGCTCACACCTGTAATCCTAGCACTTTGGGAGGCTGAGGCGAGCAGATCGCTCGAGGTCAGGAGTTCGAAACCAGCCTGAGCAAGAGTGAGACCCCGTCTTTACTATAAATAGAAAGAAATTAATTGGCCAACTAAGATATATATATATAGAAAAAATTAGCCGGGCATGGTGGCACATGCCTGTAGTCCCAGCTACTTGGGAGGCTGAGGCAGGAGGATTGCTTGAGCCCAGGAGATTGAGGTTGCTGTGAGCTAGGCTGATGCCACGGCACTCACTCTAGCCTGGGCAACAAAGCGAGACTCTGTCTCAAAAAAAAAAAGAATGAAAAAAAATTGTTTTTCAATTCTCCATTTTCTCTATTCTAACCTGGAAATTCTTTAGTCAATTGATGGATATCCTGGATTAATTCTCTGATTTTACCAAATGTTTTACCTTCTTTTCTCCTCTTCTTATCTTTCTATCTTCCTTCTAGGAGATTTCCTCAACTTTATCTTGTGGCTCCTCCTGTTGTCTTTATTTCTGCTAATATATTTACTTTCCAATAACTTTTTTTTGTTCTCCAAAAGTACACTTGCACTTTTAGAAAGTCTTTCTGTCCTTGTTTTATGTAATCAGTAACTTCTCTTATTTCTTTGACGATATTGATATAGTTGGATTTAAAATATTATTCTATTCCCTGCATTGACTGTTGTCTATAAGTTCTTTTTATCTGTTGGTTTCTTTCCACGTTAGATTCTCACGTTAGGGTGATGTTAAATGACAGATTTAACATAAGGGTAGGATTTCCCAACCTTGGCATTATTGACATTTTGAACTGAATGATTATTTATTGGAGCAGAAAGATGAGCTGTACTGTGTACTGCAAGATGTTTAGCAGTATCCCTACCCACACCCACTAAATGCCAATAGCACACCTTTACCCACTTCTGTAGTTGTTACAATCAAAAATTTCTCAAGACATTGTCAAATGTCCCCTAGGGAACAAAATCAGCCCTAGTTTATAACCAGTGCAGTAGGGTGATCAGTCTTGAGAGCTTATCAGAGAGAAATTCTCCAATTTCCTGCTTTGTGAGTAAAGAACACAAACCTGGTCACTACCATTTGGAAGCCAAGCAGACAAATAGACCAGAGTATCTCAACAACCAATATATAGACTTGGACTTAACCTCTGTGGTAGGCAGAATAATGGCCTCTCAAAGATGTCCACACATCTTAATCCCAGGAACCTATGATTATGTCATATTACATGGCAAAAGAGAATTTAGGTAGCAGATGAAATTGAAGTTACTAATCAACAGACTTTAAAATAGGAAGATTATATTAGTGGATTATCTAGTTGGACTTAAATGTGGAAGAGAGGGGCAGAACAGTCAGGATCAGAATGATGAGATGTGTGAAAGACTTAATTAGCCATTGTTGGCTTTGAAGATAAAAGGGAGCCATGGGCCAAGAAATCCTGGCATCTGCTAGAAGCTGGAAAAGGTAAAAAAACAGATTTTTCTCCCCTAGAGCCTCCATAAAGGAACACAAGTCTGCTGACACCTGTATTCTACTAAGTCAGTCACCACCCATCCTCCTTCCTTCTTCCAAAAAATATATGGACATCTCTTGTCTGCTACCTTTCTCATTCTTTTTGATCTTTAAGAGTTCAAACTGTTTTGGTTCTTTTTTTTTTTTTTTTTTTTTTTTTTTTGAGACAGAGTCTCGCTTGTTGCCCAGGCTTGAGTGAGTGCCGTGGCGTCAGCCTAGCTCACAGCAACCTCAAACTCCTGGGCTCAAACAATCCTTCTGCCTCAGCCTCCCGAGTAGCTGGGACTACAGGCATGCGCCACCATGCCCGGCTAATTTTATATATATATATATATTAGTTGGCCAATTAATTTCTTTCTATTTATAGTAGAGACGGGGTCTTGCTCTTGCTCAGGCTGGTTTCGAACTCCTGACCTCGAGCAATCCGCCCGCCTCAGCCTCCCAGAGTGCTAGGATTACAGGCGTGAGCCACCGCGCC
>VSMF01035616.1:0-28086 GCA_008750915.1 Microcebus jonahi
GTACCTCATGTTTAATATGCATTTTTAATGCTTTATCATGTAATTTTCAGCCTATAACCTGATGAAAATGATGCATAGTTCATAACAGTCTGTTTTGTAGAATTTCAGACCCCTTTGCAGCTTGACAGTATCATCCTTTAATTCTAGGACTCATTTGGCCCCTCTTTGTTAGGCCTTTGGTTTCCTCTAGGGCCAGGTGTCCAGCCCTGATTTGGGGGCTCATTAGCTGTATGTCCTGGGCAAGTGTCTTTTAAGTCTCTGCGGCTGGTTTTATAATCAGTAAATTCTAAATCGCAGTAAATGCCAGCCTGCTGGCACTAACAACTTGGTGCCAGCACTACCCTGGGAACTGCAGCTGGAGTGGGCAGGGAGCACCCAGGGGCTAAGCCGTAGGGCCCAGAAGTTGGCGAAACAGCAGTTAGAGAATCCTCTTCTTTGGGGGGTACAGGTTGGAGGACAGCATTCCAAATACAGCCATATGGTTCAAGTCTGATTCATATAAGCATTTATTGTGGAAGGGTGGGGAGAACATAAAGATCAGGATTTCTACAATAAAAATTTTAGGAACGCATGATTTTAATGAAGAAGAAAATAGCTATTACTGTAGTTATTAATAACTTTTGTTCAGGTACTTAATCTGTACCAGGCACTATAGTAAATAGTGTTATATATACAATTGGCCCTCTGTATTCATGGGTTCTGCATCTGTACATTCAACCAATTGTGGATAGAAAATATTTGGGGAAAAATGGATGGTTGCATCTGTATCAAATATGCACGGACTTTTTTTGTTGTTATTCTCTAAATAACATAGCATAACAACTATTTACATGGAATTTATATTGCATTAGGGTATCATAAGCAATCTAGAGATGATTTAGAGTATACAGGAGGATGTGTGTAGGTTATATGAAAATAGGACACCATTTTATATCAGGGATGTGAGCATCTGTGGATTTTAGTATCTGTGGGGCAATCTCCAGCAGCTACTGAGGGACGACTATATAATCAAATTAATTCTGTCAGTGATTTTTGAAAGATATGTCCTATTGTTATTTTCATTGGATGAGGAACCTGATACTAGACATTTGTTGTTATGTATCACTTCAGTGGTGAATCTGCGATAGGGCACAAGCTGTCTGAATTCAGGGCCTTCAGTTTAATTCAACCTGAGCTGTGTTGTCTTCTGCTTGTCCTTCCTGATACATTCCTCACCCCGTCTTGTCACCACCCATGTCCAGAAAGGATGGTGGCCCCTCAGGAAGCATCAGCAGGTTCCCTTGCTCTGGTTGCCCATGCTGCTCAGCTGTGGGAAGGGAACACAGGGCAAAGGGGAAGAGTGGTTAGAGTAATCATTGTCCTCCCTCCTTCCCTGCCAGCTCGGCTGCTGTCTATTTACCCAGGGCCATGTCTCCTGTCAGGAAGGAAGCCCCTCCAGCATTCTGCTCACTGCTCCCTTTCCTTGTCCCTTTAGGCCAGGGGCAAAGGAAGTACTACATTTTTGCTGTGACTAGACCTGGCATATTGCATTGTCCCTTTCTGGTTTTAGTAAACTTTGCCCACACCTTGTATAAATAGCCCCTTTATCAAATTGTCTTATTATAATAACCCAGTTAGAGTAGGCCATCTCTTCCTGCCAGGACCCTGACTGATCCATTAGGTCACCTTTTTTGATAAAATGAGCCACACCAAAACAGGTGTTTGAATTTTCGGCAGTTAGTAAATATTCATTAAGCATCTATAAATCATGAGGCACACTATAGTAGGGTAGCTAGTAAAGCAAGAGCCGTGGGCCTTGCCTATGTGTGGGGTAATTGTGTGTGTGTGTGTGTGTGTGTGCGTGTGTGTGTGTATAGATACAGCTCTTAAGGAAGAAAGTGCATTTAAAATGACAATACAGGCAGCATGGGCTCAGTGCAGAATGAATTCAGAGACAAGGGAGCTCTCTGTGGCCATCGGAAGAAAGGAAGAGCAGGCATTTGGTTGCAGTTTTTAAGGATTGATACAATTCATTAGAAGAAGGACTTTGCAAAATATGTTTTAAGGATAAAAAGTAAAGAGTCTAGCTGGGGCTACGGGCTCATGTGAGCGACTAGTGGGGGTAGGTGAGTTACGTATTTACATTGAAAAGCACTTGGTCTTTTTCCAAAAAGTAAAATAAAACTATTTCGTATGCAAATTAATGTTATATTTATAGTTCATGCTTATTGTAAATAAAAACTGGATCAAAGTAGTTATAATGCCTATACTAGCCCTTTTTTGGAGAGGAAGCCGAGTCTCTTTGCACGTCTGTTTACTCCGTATGTCAGGCCTGCAGTTGTGTTTGGACACACCATGGTTGTAATTCATGCTCTCGGTTTTAACAACACTTCCATATATAATTATCACTACTTTGTAATTACAGCAATATAATCCATTCTTTGGGAACTATTCCAGTGTTTAGAATACTGAAAATAAGTGTGCTTAGTACCAGTTGTCACAATGATTTTTCCAATGTTTGAATTTCTAAGAAATCAGCTTCCATTGTACTTCAAAACAAAACCGATGTCTAATAAAATTCCCCTTTTAGAGATGGCAGTTCTTTGTAGAACCTGAAAAAGAAAACTTTAAATCAAAAAGAGTATTCACAAAAAGCCTATGTTCTTCTATTTAGAAATACTGAGAAGGAACGAGGGAATCATAAAAGTACCTCAGGAAAAAAAAATTAGCCTGGAGGCTTAAGGATATACTTTGCCTTATTTAGAAATTAAGTTGGTCTAAACATAAACCTAATGGTGGGTGGGGCTGTAGGAGGGAACTTGTATGTATGGGACTGGCATCAGCCCATTTCATCCTCTGAACCTCTCTGTTGTGTGTATAGAAAGCCATTGTGATTCCACCTGAGCTTGTTTCTATTTAAGTATCTACTGGTACGTGGGTTTCTGCAGCAGAGTCCACTTGGGCCCTGGCGTGATGGCCCATACCGAAGCCTTTGGACCAAACCTGGAGGGGAGCAGTGGCACTAGAATGTCAGAGCAGGCAACATGGTGCTCAGGTACACTTTTACCCGAGGCCATTGCATACATTGGAAGTTGGTCAGTGTGTTTCTTTTTATTAGCTGTGTACATAGGAATTTAATGATGTACACTATTCCTAGTGGTTTAAATGGACATCACCACAGGGAACATTACCAGTTCAGCACCAGGATTACATAGAAAACTCTTTAGTGTTGGTTTCATGATACTAGGAACATTTCTGATTCCTGTCCATGGTGGCATAGGACATCTATATGAGGCTGTTGCTATCAAAACATGCATCTTTTTATCAGGAGATTGAGAAATATATTCTGCCTGGTGTGACAAAAAGGTCATCCCAGTATTCTTCTATAGAAGGTATGATTGCATCTTACTTGCCCATCAATGTCCTTGCAATGACTGCCCTGACCTTGTCCTGGACTTCATCCCTCTTCTCCAAACACTTCCTGGACATTTTTGCTTGACTATCTCACCACCACCTCAGATACAGCATGTCTAAAATAGAACTGGTTATCTTTCTGTGAATTTGACACCTTAGACAACTTGAAGTTGCAAAGGACACTACTAATTGCCTACTTACTGAGATTAGGAATTGCAGATCCTTTGGGTTATATTCCCCAGCAAAAGTTTATATATAAAATGCTTCATGTAAAACTCAAGGTTGGTTACTAGTCCCCCGGAAGCTAACCTAAAGATACAACATTAAATAAATAAAAGCCTGACTGGGGTGGGGGGAAGATGTGGAAGACCCATCAGTGTGGAATGGTCTGGATGCTGGCGGACTACTACCCTTAAGTAGTCTTTCCTATCATGCCACTGGTGAGAATTCTCTACTTCAGTAACAGTGACTGACTTGTTTGTCCTCTGAAGGGGGCTTGTCCCTTTCTCCACTCCTTTGTTCACACATCCCTTCCCACCTAGAATGCCTTGATAGTTCTCCTTACCCAGTGACCTTTGCCCACCCTTCAAACCCAGCCAAGTTATACCTCCTCTAAAGTGGAAATAATGTCTTTTGGATGCTTATTTTTCAAATGTCTTATTTTTTCATCTGGACACATTTCTATACATAGGGATGGGAAGTTTCTTGAGGACAGGACCAATCATTTCTTCATTTTGCTACCCTGAGTGCATGGTACACATTCCAGCAAATCTTGGTTGAGTGCGTATGTGCATGCACATGTACATCTCAGTCGTGCCGATCACTTTACCTTCATGTGGGGTCTTGACAATCTTTTTTTATGTACCAAAAGAGACTCTCATTAACATATTATGTTAACTGAAAGTGAAAAATAATTCCATTGACTGTTTTAACAATAAATGCAAAATATGTTGTCTTTTTTCAGAATTAGAAAATTTCCCCCAGTTAGGTGGTTAGAATAATTTTAAATTTTAAAATATTTTAATTGGACATTAATATATACTAATAAAAAGTGTGTGCGTGTCCCATAGGATTATTCTTAGGATAAAGTTTTTTCCCTTAAGAATACACCATTTTAAAAATACTAGAATATACTGAATATCAAATTAGGTTTATTGTACATGATACTATAATTCATGGGATAAGTTGGGTCTGCATGCATTTGCTATATAGTCTCATGATAAACAAAATGCTCCTCAAAGAATTAGGGAATAAACATAAACAACAGATCTGAAAAACCTTTTAAGTATTGGGAACCAGTAAAATTATGTTTTTGCTCTTTGTTGCTGCTTGCCTAAGGTAGAGATAGTTGGTGAAAATTGTTGACCAAGCATATTTTTAAAATCTTGGGTTGTTTAGCAGGATTTATACAGAAGTGCTGGTGCCTTTATTGAAAGAGTCCCGGAGAATTTTTATTTGATACTGAAGCTGTGAGAATATAAATGGTAAAAAGTCATTGTGTGTGTGTGTTTGACAACCACCCATTCTCTGTCACTTAGGCTTAGATTTGAGCAAACTGAGCATTACCTCACTTCATTGGCTCTACAGTATTTGCTTCACTGTACTAAACAAACATTGGGGAAACTTTAGGCCCTGTGATATAAAATATGCAATTTCTCAAGCATGATAATTTATTAGAAAAAAGATGAAGTGTATCTATTGGCAGTTCTTTGCAGAATTTAGCTAATGACTTACATATTTTTTTAACTGATTCTTTTGGTATCTAAAATTATTTGAGAAAAATATTCTTACCTTTATATTTTCTTCCTTAAGCAGTTCACTAATTATATGAAGGAAAAAAACATTTTAGGCTTCATGGGTTCCTTTGACAACAACCTGCACTTTTGTTTAATGTGACATATGAGTTAAAGAATTTATTAATACCTGTGTATTCCAACTCTGGGACTCTTAAACCTCTGCTTGTGAATATCACTGTTCATCAGCCTATAAGTTAACAGCCAGCGGTGTTCACTCCCTGAGACTCATTTGAGTAATCCATTTTTGTGAGAGCACTTTACTACCTAAGTATTTCTTAAATCCTGACTAAATTATTTAGACTCAAAAATACAGAGTGATCATCTCACTACTTTGGTTAACTAGAGTCAAATACATTGCACTAAACATCAAAAGAGGACAATTTCAAATTCCAGAAACATCTGAGAAAAATACTTTTCCCATGTTTTTTTATTTGCTTTCTTGACATGGAAACATAATATTTTTGAGATACAGTATCTAGATAATGTCTTTTCATGGCTTTTTCAGTGAATTTTATTAGATGTGACTGCGATAAAATTTCTCTCTTCTTCCTTCTCTAAGGATGCTGTCTAGTTTTAGCCAAAGCACTGATTTGTTTGTTAAATAGTCAACTTACCATTCTGGGTTTATTGGTATATTCAGTTTTAGTATAAGTTCCTTCATTTGAACGTGTCTAAAAATAGGAGTTATACATACATGCGTAAAGCATGTATAGTTTAAAGAAAAACTATAAATTATACAGTGTACATCTCTATACCTATATAACTATTTCCCTCGTCAAAAAATAGAATCTTGCTTGTACACCAGGAGTTCTCAAGTAAGTGCTGCTGCTGAAATCATTTTCCCCTACTGTGGAGGCTGTATCCTGAATTTTGTGGTGGTTATTACTAATTTTTTTTATTTCTACCTAGATATAGGACTCTAAACATTTTAGTTTAGTTTTACATGTTTTTTGAACTGTATATGAACGTACTCGTACAGTATTTATTGTCTGAATGCTTTCATTCAACAAGGTGAGATTCTTCCATGTTATGGCATGAAACTATAGTATTTTTAGTTTTCATAGTTACATGAAATTTTCTCATATTATATGAAACTTGAATTATCCATTCTCTTGGTGACCATTTGTGTTGTTTCTAATTTGGGGCTATTGTGAACAAGACTGCATGCAGTGAACATTCTCACACATGTCTACCAATGGATTCATCAGGTTATACTCATTTTCAACTTCACCAGATAATGAAAATAGTTCTGCAAATTAGTTGTGCCAATTCACCATTTCCATCATGAGATTTCTAATGCCTTCACGTCGTGGTCTACACTTAATATCACAGATGCTCCTTGACTTACAATGGATTTATATTCCAATAAGCCCATTTTTAGCTTAGTCTATCCTACCTTAAATGCTCTCAGAATACTTACATTAGCCTAAAAGCTAGACAAAATTATCTAACACAAAGCCTATTTTATAATAAAGCAATGAATATCTCAGTAAGAGTACCATACTACGTAACACTAGCCTGGGAAAAGATCAAAATTCAAAGTACAATTTCAACTGAATGCATATTGCTTTCTCAACATCATAAAGTCAAAAATTGTAAGTCAAACCATCGTTAAGTCAAACCATAAGTTGAAAACTATTTGTATTATTGCTTTTGCTATTTGGATGTGTGTGCAGTGGTATGTCATTGTAGTTTTAATTTGTGTTTTCCAGGTAACCAGTAGCAGTTGACTACCTCTTCATATGTTTATTGGCCATTTGTTTTCTATAGTTTTTTTGTTCAAGTCTTTTTCTATTGGATTGTCTGATTATTGAGTTCATTATATTATTCTAAGGCCGGGTGTGGTGGCTCACGCCTGTAATCCTAGCACTTTGGGAGGCCGAGGCGGGCGGATTGCTCAAGGTCAGGAGTTCGAAACCAGCCTGAGCGAGACCCCGTCTCTACCAAAAATAGAAATAAATTAATTGACCAACTAAAAATATATATACAAAAAATTAGCCGGGCATGGTGGCGCATGCCTGTACTCCCAGCTACTTGGGAGGCTGAGGCAGTAGGATCGCTGAGCCCCGGAGATTGAGGTTGCTGTGAGCCAGGCTGACGCCACGGCACTCACTCTAGCCTGGGCAACAAAGTGAGACTCTGTCTCAAAAAAAAAAAAAAAAAAAAAAAAAAAAAAATGTTGGCCTCATATTAAGATGTGTGTAATAAAACTGGAAGAAAAATTGCCATATTGCACTGTCTCTAAACTACCCTGGAGTGCTACACTATGGTCAAATGCAATATCCAATAGTAATTTGAACACATATTTTAGAAGTATAATGGAAATGTTTTTAAGGACTGCAGTCCTCAGAATTTAAGAGGAGCAGGGATAGAAAATGCAATGGGTAATTAAATACAATATATACATAGTGCTAAATTATATCCTTTTGGAGGGGATAGAGTGCCCAAATATTTAAAAGTTGTAAAACATTAAAAATAATAAATAATGTAACTAATAAGATGGCAGAAGATCTTACCTAAGGGAGATATTAAACTTTGGGTGCTAACACACAGCAGTATAATATAAATCTGGAGTCTACCTTCACATTACTTTGCCTTATTATTTATTAGTATTTTGAGTTTTATATATAAATATCATAAGTAGTATTATGAATATAATTATACTTTGTAAAGGGTAGCTTTTTTGTGTATGTGGATAATGTGACTACCCATTGTTAAGACTGACTCTCTTATTAAATGTGCATTCTTAAGCTTCAAAGTGATTTTTGAATGTATGCAGGTATTTAGAAAAATGGTGCTACTTCTCAAATTTTGAATGTGTCTTTAAAATTACATTCACAATCATATAAACTATAGGTACTGAATACATTGGTCAATGATAATTTAATCTTTTCTTTATAACTATTAATAAAATTTACTTTTAAAATAAAATTTATTTAGGTATAATTCACATAGAATAAAATGTATCCATTTTAAGTGTATCTTTTGAGTTTTGACAAATGTGTGTATTTCCATATATCCATCAATGGATATCTACTAGTGGTATTCCTTTGTTGGATATACCACATTTCAGTTGTTTCCAGTGTTTTGCTATTGTTAATAAAGGTGTTATGAATATTCATAAATTTATTTTTAGACATGTATTTCATTTCTCTTAGGTAAATACTTAGTAGTGAAAATTATGGATTGTATGGCAGGCATATATTTAACTTTATAAGACAATTGTAGATCATTTTCCACAGTGGTTGTATCATTTTACATTCCCACCAGCAATGTGTAGGCAGTCTAGTCCATATCCTTGCTAACACTTGTGTTGTCAAGTGGTGTTGAACATGTTCTTTAAAGTGTTCAAATCTTTTGTCCATTATTTTACTGGTCTGTTTGCCTTATTATTGAGTTTTGAGAGTTTTTTAAAAATGTATTCTGGATACTAGTTTTTTGTCACACTGTTTTCCATGGATAACTTCAGAATTGTTGCAATGATCCTGACATTAGAAGTGTTTGTCTGCTTTCTTGTCTGTTTTGAATATCTGAGTCCTAAAGCACCACTCCCTCAAAAAGGTCTCATTATTCTTTTACTCTTGTGTATGTGAGTGTGTTTGGGAAAATAAGAAAGAAAAATTGCTATTGCAAAAAAGGTGGCTATCTTAACACTTTGAGTTAGATCTGCTTTTAAAGTATGAAAGCAACTTGTTCAGTTGTAAATGTGATGTGTTTTTGATGAACATCTGTCACAGCAATATGTTGCTTTATGTGGCTTCCAAACTCTTAGCATAACCTCTCAGGGTCTATTTCAGCTTTAGGTCAGTCTTAAAAAAATTATTAAATTATTCACTCAAGGGGACTTGATATCTTGGACTAATTTGCCCTCACACACTGGTTCATATAAAAGAGAAAGATTGTATCAATCTTCTTGTAAGAAATAAGGTACCTATTATCTTCACATTGTATTCCACTAACCTCTTCTTTTGCTCCTATATTTGGGTGAAATCAACTGACTGCATACAGAAGCAAAATGAGTACATTTTCATATAAAAAAGTCTTTTTTATTTCTTAATATTATGGCAATTAATTTTTGACAGAAAAGGAATTCTGGACGTAGTGCTCTGCCCAAAATATTTTAAAATTGAACTTGGATACTTTACCCTAGACTTTACTTTCTAAGCTTAAAGCACTCATGGAAAAGGTATCCTCCATACAATTCAGTTTGCCATTTTACATTTATAAAGTAATTTCTCAAAAATCTATGCTTAAGACAGACTTTAAAATAAACTTAATTATCACCAAGTAAACTTCTAGAACAGTACTATCCCACAGAACTTTCTGTATACATATAATACAAATGTTTATATAATACAAATGTTTTATATCTGCATAGTCTGATATTATAGCCACTACCCACATGTGGTTACTGAGCACTTGAAATGTGTCTACTCCAACTGAAAAACAATAATTTAAATATTTAGTTAAATATAGTTTAATTTTAATTATTTTAAATGTACATGGCCATATACAGCTAGTGGCTACTATACTAGACAGTGTAGTTCCACAAGTTCATTCAAATAGCAACATGTTTTAAAAGTATGAACTTTTGAGTTTTCTCTAATCATTCTAGCATTTTTAAAATTAAGGTGTCATTGACTATAATTTAAATGTTTTTCAGGCTAAACAAAAGGATTACAATATTTTGCATATGTAAATAAAATGACACAAAATGGTAAAAAAAAAATGGGGTAAGTTTGAGAATTTGATGACAGGTACACATTCTCTCCCCAGGTAAAAATGTACATTTATGAATGTGCATATACATAGACAATTCAGGGCTTCATGAACCTCTGAAGCTCATTGAAACCCGAATTTACAAACCTCCGTAACAAATATTCCTTTTTGTGTCTTCATGGGCTACTACATCTTCACTGCTTTTGAAGACCTGGCATTTCTTTATTGTGTAGCCCTCTTTACCCAGTCTGCAGCAAAGTACTGATGTGAGGATAATCTTGCAAAATGTAGAGTTTTGAGAAAGAGAGGTGAGTATTTGCCTGAGGCCCTACTTCTTGGCTAACTTTTGGTGGGGGTACCTGCGTTCCTCTAATTCCTTTCATGTAAGGAAGGCAAGGTGTTGTATCTAGGCTGAGGAAAACTGTGAGAGCAAGAAAGTGTTATGGCAACCTAACATAGGTTCTTGATTAAAAGGGGTTAGATTCTAGCTTTGACTTGGAACCATAAACATGAGGACTTAGTCCTAGTATTATGGGTGAATGGAGGCTCTATTCTGGAGTATTCCTGAGTGAGGCTCTTTGAGCACCATCGTGGGTCACTCTGGTTACCTGGTAATGAAGAGCTCTGCTGGGGAGGAAAACTGAATACGGTGACGTTGGATTATTACGCCGTTTTGGCTGATTTTAGGAGTTGTGCTTTCTACACATAAGTTCTTCTGCCATGAGGACTAGGGCAGTGTGTTTTATATCCACCTAGTGGGTTTTATATTTCCCCTGGAGCATGGATAATGGGGAGTCAACTCTAAAAGATATCTCTGAAGTTGAGATTTTAGGAGGGACCTCTTGAGGGAGGTGATTTATAAGGAACTGGAACTTCATTGTTGGTCATAAGCTCTTTTTTCTTGGGAGTTTTTATTTCAAAGGATAACAACCATTTGAATGGGAATAAAGCCTTTATTTTTTGTTTATTTCTGGACACAGTGCCAAGTTTCTTGATGGAGACAAATTTATCCCCTAAAGAAACTAATTTCTGAAATGGTAGCTTTTTCATAGCCTCTAGTGGCTTGAGCAGACTATCCAATACTTTGAAAACAGAACTCTTAGAGACCTGGCACAAGAGGATCTTGAAATGTATTGCTGTGGAATAGCACCCCCCAGGGCGCGACACCCCTTCTTTCCCTGAAATAATTAGATTTGTTGTTTTTACTCTTGCTTGTACACACCGTGGCTCTTATCTGAGAGTAGAAGAGAAGCTTGATGTCTCTAGAGACTTGTCATCCTTTCATTTGTGGGAAGTCACATCTCTTGCTGTTGATTGTTCCCTTAGTTCTGTAGCTAAATTCTTTGTCCAGTTACCAATAAGTATCTCTTTTGGAGAACTCTTTCTGTTTTTAAGCAACACTGTTACATTCAAGGCTGCACAGTTGCTCAGTGCTTCATTCAGCTGATACCTCTCCCTAAAGTCAAGCACAAATATGGCTTAAATTTCCTCCTAGTAGCCATGTCTTTTTCTTTCCTCTGTCAGAACCCTGCCTGCCTCTGCTCCACTCTGCCTGCCTGTCCTCCAGAAGATGACCCCGTAGTTACCTGAGTTCCTAGTTGCATTTCCTCCCTGTTGCTAACCAAGTAGAAAAATCATTCCATCTCGCAGAAGCTTTTATTGTTTAGAATATTTCCTGAAATTATGCTTCACTTGTTTATTTTGATTCAATGTGTGTTAAATATCTCTATATAATACGTGTTGGGAAATACAAAGGTGAAGGTGAATTGTTCCTTGAGATCATGACCCAGGACATGCGTATGTTTAGTAGTTCTGTGATATAAGCTCTAGCTGTGTGAACATGTATTGTGGGAGTGTAGAAGATGATGTGCTTAAATCTGTTAGGGAGACTTGAAGGTCAGCATATATTACACATCTGCATAACCAAGCAGTGCAAAAGTCAGTAGCTTAAAACAATGAGCACTTATTGTTCCTACCAGTCTGTGGGTCCGCAGGGCTATTCTTTTGGTGTTGTGTGTTTACTCATCTGCAGTCAGCCACAGGTTGGGAACTTGTCTCTGCTGATCTTGTCTGTGCCCTTACAGACATGTGGGGGTCAGCAGGCTGTAGGCTGATCTAGAATGGAGTCAACTGGGAAGACTTTGGAGGTTTCTCCTCCCATAGCCAACTAGTCTGGGCTTTTTCTCACGGCAAGACAATACTTTAAAGAGCAAGCACAAGTGCTTAAGGACTTTTGAGGTCTAGGCACAAAACTGGCACACTGTCATTTCTGTAGCATTCTCTTGCCATAGCAAGCCACTAAGTCAGTCAGTTTTCAGAGGGGATGGAAACAGACTCCACCTTTTGATGAGAAGTACTGCATAGTTGCAAGGGAAATGCTATGAATACAGGGAGGGGAATAATTTGGGCCATTTTTATAATCAATCTACCATCACAGCACAGAGAAGATTACATTTGAATTAGGGCTTTAATTAGGCAATCAGACTTCCCTGAAGTGGAAAAGTAGGTAGGTAGAAGGCATTACATATGGACATATGGAGAGTTCAGATGATAAACAATACCTAGAAATGTTGCCACCCATCTAGATCTTAAATCACTTTCTTGGCAGAAGTGGAACTATTAACTCAGATCTCCTCTCTCCATGGTGTTCTCCAGAAGCACTGTCCACATTTCCAACTTTATTTTTTGAAAAGTAGGGATGTTTCACGTACTCTTTCTTGATGTGACATGTCTTCCACATTCTAAATATTATTTCACAGTGTCTCTCCATCTCTTGGCACATCCGAAAGACTTATGCAAACAGTGAGGGCAAATGCCTAAGCTCTCATATACCACCTCTTCCTTGTGGAGATTTTGATTAGCTTTACATGATTTAGGTGGTAGCAGCCCCTAGGCTCTCTTACCCAGGCATCTGTGCCTGTGTGTTCTAGGCACAGTTGTAGAATTCTGAGGTCACAGCCTGAACCATCGAGGGTCAGATAAAGATGACTCTGGATACCCAGAGTGTGTGCCTTGATCTTAGTAATTTAGGAACTGTTGCTTCTTGGGGAACAGGGTCAAATGTTTGTAGTAGACTTTGGTTGAGTTTTAGGCCATGCTCTGACCCATAGATTCCGTTCCACTGCCCCATCACTTTCTTCCTTGTTAGGAATAGAGCAAGATCTAGAGGGGAAAGAGAGGAAGCTACTTGGGTATGATCCTTGTTGTCTCACGCTTATTTATACTTAACTACTTACTAAGAATTGTGATTCATATTTTAATTTCTGCCAGAGAAACCATGGCAAGATAAAAGAGAATTGGACCTGGATCGGTAGCTTTATGAAGACTGTGTGCTTAAATTCTTTAAAAGTCTGGCTTTTATGAGCCATACATTTTCAGGTGACCATGTAAAATTAACAAACGAAAGCATGATCACTCACATTCCCATGAATATTTGTGTGAATATTATACTTAAAACAAATAGCAAAATGAATTGAAACACCTCTTAAGTTTAAGTAATGTCTGTAGTTATGATTTTTCTCCATTACGTTATTTTGATGATGTATTTGGGTAAGCCTTGGGTGCATGCCGCTGACTTGAGGAGCTTTTCAAAATACTCTTCTAAGTAATTTTTTAAAAATTAAGAAATTTTTGTTAATGTACATTCACATTTGACTTTCATATTTCCTATAGTTTGTGGGTGTTCAAGCATTTACTGACACCTCTTAGGTGCAAAACCCTGCATTAGAAGCTGTGAATGATACAGTGAGGACTTAGACATGATCCAAACCCATCAGGTCAAGAAAGACAAATGTGTAGCTATTATCAAGTGCTCTACTATGGCAGATATTTTTTCTGGTTGCAAGATGACATTAATTTTCCAGTTTGCATTTGGGATATGTTAGAACTTTATATTTTGACCTTTATTCAAAGACACTTTGAAGACTAAAAGTTAAAAAAAAAAAAACTACCTTATTAGATCCTTCAAGTCAAACTATTGCCTGAGGGAACAGGCAACCTGAGTTGCTTTACATAATAAGTTAGGATTGAGTACTTACTAGCCATGGAGCTGGTTTATAACTTTTCTTCCATGTTCCTGTAGATATATAAACTTCCCACCTTATTGGATTATGCAGCTTAAAGAACATAAACAGGATTATTAATTATTGCCCCTAAATTTTTAAAACATCTCTTGGTCTTAGTAAATAAAAAGCCTGAACAAAAGATTCTAGGAAATGCTGTCTGTCTTCATTATTTGCAGCCACTATGTAAGACATAAACCTCTTGTAAAAATTGGTGACCATTTCTTTTTGCCAGATACCTCAACACTGAGAAATGGGTTGTATGACCTCTAGCACATGAATTCATTTAACAATTATTTTTTCTTTCTTTTCAAACTTTGGAGAACTTAACATATAGAAGCCATCTTCATGAATTAAATAGATTTCTAGAAATTATGGGTAAAGCTCACATGAATTTTAAATAATTTATATACATTTCTATTATGTCAGCTTCTAATATTAAAAATCTTACCCTGAGAGCTAACAAAAGTAATTATATTTGAGGATACCAACTTTTATTTCCAGGTGCAATCTGCTATTATCAATGTGTCTATGAGTATTTTATTCTTTCCTAATAACCTATGCAAAGAAATAGTCTAGTGCCCAATCAATCCCCATGATCTTTGCAGATGTTTAAAAGCTTATAGATATTAAAATGCACTATCTTGATTCCATTTGTTTGGGGGTATACACAGCAATGTCTTTGTCCTTGAAAGTTTAAGTAGCCAGGCCAGCTAGCACATTGTTCCAGGTATGTTAGCATTCCTTGCCCGTAAGAGCAATCTAGATATGCTGATCTCAGGAAATGCTAACTCCTCAATTTGCATTCTTAGACATGTTTCTGCTTTATTGAGTGTTATCACATGCTCTTGACCTAAAGACTAATCAATAGCAGAGATTTTAGCTTTCTCTATTACTTAGTTGGAAGAATCTTAGTAATTTTAACATAATTGGACAATTGTGTTGTTTTACATTCAGATATGGCTTCTGATGATAGTTCCAAAGATGTCATTTCTTTCTGTATTCTCGGCCTGCATTTTAGGTAGCAGCACCAGTGAGAGGGGTGGCCTGAGATATTCTTATATGAAACAGCTGTCCAGGCTAGGGGGTTTCTAACTCAACTGCCAGTGGAGCTGGACAGGGAAATCAAATTCCTTGTATGAGATAGTCTGCATGACAGCAGTAAGGAATGGTGTCATCTCACCAAATGAAAGGTACACAAATTGGTGTGGGGAGGGAATTGGGGAGATGTCATGGTCTGATCAAGTTGATTTCTATCATGCTGGAATATAGGCCCACTTTTGACAGATTGCATGCCTTTTTTTCCTCCAAGATCTGGAAAGCCAGATTTCCATGCAAAATTTCTCACCTTTAAAATACTGTGCAATTCAAACAAAACATTTCTGTGTGTCAAGGTGTGGTCAGTACCATGATCCAGGCTTCTCTACACGTGGATGTTGGCATCTGAGACCATTCTCCAACATCATGTTAAGTACTTTCATACATTATTTAACAGCAGCATTGAAATAACATTAATCTGTCTTTATAAACAATGGATGCTATTTACAAAAAAGATTATAATACAATGATGTAGGTCCCAGCCAAACTTCCTTTTCACGCTAAACATAAAGCGGCAACCGTTACTGTTTAATATAATTCTGGCATTAATGCCATTCTCTTTCTAAGATTGGAACACTTTCAGCTAAACCTGTTTTGATTCTACATGGGAGCCTCAGAGTAATGTGGTTCTACTTGAAAAGGCCCCTACAGATAACTCACCTCAACCTTAAAGGTCCAAGCATGAGGAAGAGAGGTGTGAAGTGCTTGTTGATAGCTCTCAGTGAGGTCTCTACATAATGTATTTCCTTTTCATCTATTTTCCTTAGGGAAAAAGCCATTCTACAAATGCCTATTGAGTAGTGGATCTTCTAAATTATATATTTCTATCCCCCACATCATGTCCCTTGGTCTGAAGGTTTTCTCCTTCAATCGATAGTTTTCATTTCAGCCATGTTTATTATTGCAATTAACCATCTCCTTCCAACTGCTCTTTGCAATTTTTTATGAAAGCAACCACGAGATACTTCCAAGTCTCCTAGAGAAAAGTGTCCTCCCTGCTCCAGCCCCAGCTATTAAACATTTAAAACAAATGAAGTCATTTATCGAGTATTTGTAGTTTGCCAGGGGATATACCAAGTTGGGAAGGGGATGGCCTATGAAAATATAAGACATGGCAATGTATGATCTTTTAAAAAGATGCTAATTTACTGTTATATCAATACCATCTCTGGAAGGAGTTCAGATGATGTCTGATAAATCATTAGTGGACCAAGCCAACTTCTAGTTCAGCACTGACCTGTGTTCCACAGGGTTGCAGAAGTGTATTTCTGAGGTGACTCCTGTATTAAATTTTGATCCTTTAAACAGCTGGCAGCTTTTCCTGTTTGGTTATTCCTCCTACCCCTGTGAAATTACTTTTTTGTTCTTCATTTCCTTTTAGGAACATAACTCATTAATTGCCACTAATAATAGCAATTGTATGATTCCTAATGAAAGGCGCTATCAAAATCTAGTGGATCTTTTCTCTATATAATCTTAATTAAGTATTAATGAATGAATTTATGGAACATGCAATATTGCTTCATGAGTTATGCCAAAAATGGAGCCATTAATTCCCAAGTTGAGTTAAAACCCTAATTTTTTTTCTTGCCACAGCCTGAATACTTCTGTATTGGGTGAGTGGTTGAGTATTGGTGCTTTGCCCAGGGAGCACTACCTGCCTATTGTCCCACTGTTCCGACAGGTCAGGACTCCTTTTAAGTCAGGCTAGCAGTTAACAGTTATTCTCCCTGGTAAGAACTGGTATTTCCAAGGATGTTTTTGAGGCATTCACTTCATCTCCAGTTATACCTTTTTGTTACTCTCAGGAACAGGTAGTAATCCTTCCTCTTTCTCCATCTTACCCCCAAAAGAATGTCCCCCAAACATTACCCAGTGACATGAGTCACAATCGGTGAGAGTGCTTAACTTTGCCACCAGCCACAGTTCTGCTGCTGGTTGATTTTTCTGTCCTCCCTTTGTTCGCGTTTCCCACCAGCTACGCCTGAAGGAGTGTCAGGAAGATGCTGCTGTTGAAGGCTTTGGAGTCCCCTGGCCCACAGGAGTGAACCCTAGCTACAATGTACTTTTCCCCTTTAAAAATCTCAAAACAAGACATTTAGTATCCAAACCAAGTATCTCAAAACTAAATGTAGAATGACCTACTTCTGGTTATAATATTCAGGCACTGTTTCCTCAGTGCCATTTGTAAGGTAGTACTCTGCTACAGGGATTTTCAGACTTTTGTTCTCAGGACCACTTTGCTCTCTGAAATCCTTGGGAAGCCTAGTGAGCTTAAGTTTATGCAGTTTATATTTATTAATATTTTGGAGTAGACATTAAAATTAAGGTATCTAAAATATTTACATTTAAGAATAAACCCATTACATGTTAACAAAACAGCATTTTATAAAAAACTATTTTCTAAAACAAAAGTATAAGCGAGGAATGTATTTAACATTTTCATGATGTCTTTAATGATTTAATGGAAGACAGCTGGATTCTCATATCTCTGCATTCAGTCTGTTGTGATATGCTATTTTGGTTGATGTAATGAAGAAAAACTAGGTCTTATGCAACTATGCAGTTGGAAGAGAAAGGATCGTTTTAGTAGCCTTCTCAGGTAATTGTGGGTATTCCTTTCTAATGTTATACCATAACTTGAAAGATGTTAGTTTCTTTTTTTTTCCTTATTTAAAAAAATTTTTTTTAGAGATGGGTTATTGCTGTGTTGTTCAGGCTGATCTGGAACTCCTGGCCTCAAGTAATCCTGCCTCCTTATCCTCCCAAAGTACTGGGAATAAGGGCATGAGCCACCATGCCCATCCAAAAAAATGGTAGTTTCTTAAGGATTTCTTGTAAGGAGAAAACTGAAATGATATCACTGAACTTTTGTACTCTGGCAAGTTAAAATACACCAGTCTATCTTGCATCTCAAGTAGATCTTTTACCTATAAATGGTTTTGTAATATCATACATTTGGAAAATATTGTAGATTGCATTGTACAGATCTTCCAACTGTTGACACATTTTATTATATGATATCAGAATCATCCCATTCATTAATATTACCACCATTTTTAGGGGTAGCTATCAAAATCATAGTGGCAAATATAAGTTTGCCAAAATTCTAATTTTTATCAGGAAGTTGGAATATTATTATTGACAACAAATGGTCTCAGTTCTTGAAGTGATAAGCTTACTTTATTTTCAAGAAAAAATCTGGAAAACTGAAAACCATAGTTTGTCACTCCATTATTGTGTGAATAAAAATGGTGTTCCATGAAAACAGCAGCTAGTTCAGCTTGCAATGTAATTGTACAAGTTCCTTTCCTTTGAAGAGCCATCATAGATCAGAAGTGCTTTGTGTATACTTCATATTGTCACACAGAATATTAAAAATATGTAAATTGAAGGGTTGAGGTTTAATAAAATTTATGATTCTGATTGCTTCATCAAAGGCCTTCTAGAGTGAAATGGCTTGTTTTGTCTTTGACCTGGTGAATGGGTAGTGGTGAAAAATGACTATCTATAGAGTTTGGTGCCTCTGCCATTATTCATACTAAGACACCAGTTTTACCCATTGTCAGTGCAAATGACTACATAGTAGATAAGGCAAAGAACATTATAAAATTATTATGGAAGTAATTTTGACCTTTTGGACCCCTTGAAAAGGTCTTGGAAACCTCAAAGAGTCTGTATACTAACTTTGAGAACTGCTGCTGTATTACATATATTCTAAATACCTAGTTTGCATTATAAAATTTACCCTCATACTGTGACACTGTAATGTACTAGACATGGGGCTATGCTACTTTTCCTTCCTTATTGAAACACCAATGCTAGCAAATAGATATCCTCACATTTGCCACATTTTAGTAATTCCTCATCCTGGTTTACTATGATGAGGAGGCTGGCATGAGCTTAATCCAAGCTGTAACCTTGGTTACCATTTTCCCCAGGCTGGTTGCACTTGTCGGGCCAGAGCTGGCTCGCACATCCCCTTGTGGGCATCTCTACCTGCTCTGCCTTTCTGATGTCATCTCCAGTTAGCTTTATGAGGGTCCCCATGGCTTATCCTGAGCTCTGCATGGAGACACCCTTCCACTGAATTTATTACTATGTTGGTGAGAATATCACCCCTGTTCCTTGGTTGCAATGTCAGTGCTTAAAGGTATTTGCCGAACCTAATCCATACTGTGAGATATGCGTGTTAAGGTCAAACACACTTCTGGAAGTTAAACTCATAGCTATATTACTGATTTTTACCAAAGAAGGAAGTGATTATAATTATTCATTGGCTTTGCTTTTAAAATATAAAGATGATATTGAAGGGTAGATGGGTAGGGGGTGAAGTATTTGATATATGGGGTTGAATCTGGGCTTATAAACTCCCGATGTGATTCCTCCACTTACCAGCTCTTTGATCTTATGTGAAGTATGCTGTCTCTTTGCACCTTATTTTTCTTGTCTGTATGAGAGAATGTTAATGTTAAATGGAAGGGTTGTAGGGAAGACTAATCTCATTTTGCAGATAGCAGCTACCACAATGTGTTGCGCATAGTAGCTAACTATTTTTAAAAGTATAATAATTTATGAATTTGATAATTAGACATTTACTGAATCTGGTTTTAGCTGTCACATACAGTTGGATTATTCTAGTATGAAATTGTGCCCTGATGATTTAGAAAAGTGTTCTTTGGGATATGTGTGTTAACTGAAGTTGTGAAACAGATTTTTTAAGTGTATAAAGTAATGGACAGCAGATGAGAAACAAAATGCAAAAAATCTTTTTTTCAGCATCCAAACATGACAGTAAATAAACTCATGGTATTCAAAGAAAATAGGTCCCTTAATTGGATGGGATTTTTATTTGATTAATGATCTGAGGCTAATGTTGTGGCTTGGAAATCTTCTAACCCCATTACTGTCTAATAGCTTACATACACATTGGATAGTCATGCCAATGGATAGGTTTTATTCTGAGAATTTCTGTTCTTAATTCAAATCCCAAAAGTAGATGACAAGGCAGAAAATATCTGGGGTGATAAAATTGCATATGAAATAAAGCATCAATTGCTTGTTCTCAGATATTAGTCTTTTTTTTCAAGTAATGGAGAAGACCTATATTATTTTCATCTGGGACTCTCTATTGTGTTTGCACGTACCAAATGAACTGTAAAAGTTGTGGCCTACAAATAACATAAAGCAAATAAAATTCTTGCCAGCAGGGGCATAACTAAATGCTTGCCATGCTCTTTGAAAGTTAGTTATTTATTGATCATTTGTCTAATGTAGGGGTCCTCAAACTTTCTAAACAGGGGACCAGTTCACTGTCCCTCAGACAGTTGGAGGGCTAGACTACAGTTTAAAAAAAACTATGAACAAATTCCTGTACACACTGCACATATTTTATTATGAAGTAAAAAAACAAATGGGCAAAAATATCCACATGTGGCCCACGGGCCAGAGTTTGAGGACACATGGTCTAATGTATTGAATGCTGACATTTTTCCCCCATTTTTTATATGAAGATGAATGGCAATGCATTGTATAAAAGCACTTATCATGAAAGTTATTTTTATTTTCACATTTAAAAAATGATCCTGGGTTTTAAGGAACTTTTTCTTATAAAGCATATTTTTGGCTCTGGTAAAATCCATTCTGAAGAACTTGTAGGCAAATAGTTTTTGAGAACTTGGGCTCATTAGGGTTTATTCCTTTGGCTGTGTTTCCTGATAATAGTTTTCTGTTAGATATGTGAATGTCAAAGAGCAGAATTTGTCTCCTGTGCTCATTAGTGAATGCATACTGGATGAGGTAGAATGAAGCAGTCTGAAGTATAATCAGTGTCTTCTCACTCTTTTCTTTTCTTTCATCTTATTCTTCACCGTGTTTACTGGGCATTAGTTTTAAAGTCTTGCATTTAATAGGAACTTTGACATATGTAAATATTTGATGTAAGTATTTCTGGGTTCAGTTGTAGAAAATCCATTGCTCTCATGAGGAAGACTGCAGAGAAAAATATTTGTACTGATTTAGGAATGTTAAGAATTTTGGGGGGAGTGGCTCTTTAGAATCCTGCAGTGTGTGAATCTTGTTTGAGGCTATGAATTTTTTATATTTTTTGTTTGTTCTTTAATCCACACTTCTAAAAATCTTTAGAAAGTACAAAATGTTCCCATTTTAGGGTTTTAAAAATGATTCAAATATATACAGAGAGAGTTATGAAAGGTGTCAGTATAGACTTGAACAATACGCTGTGGCTTTTGACCATATGGAAGGTGGGGTCCCTGCATGGGAATGTCCCACCCTCCAGCTGTTTGGCTCCCATTAAAAGGGCTACAAGGTCTCTGCCAGAGGAATAAAGATGCTCTTCCTGGCATGGTTCTTCTGTGCCATCTGGTTCAGGGCTGTGGCCCCACACCCAATGTCAGATTTTCTTATTTTAGAGGAAGTGAGCCACATTTTCAACCAGTGGATGAAAAATTCCAATCATTACAATTAACCGTGCCTATGGCCCCTTCCATTCTACACAGGTCATTGAGTACTAACTCACTAGACCAAGACTCAGGAAAATTGTGCCATGAGCTTGGCTCTGCCACTGGCCAGTTTTGTGACCTCAGGGTGCATGCTTAATCTGGGCCTCTGTTTCCCCATCTGTAAAATGAAGTAATTAGATGAAAGACCCTTTTTGATGAAACAGTCTGTGACTGCCAACTGAGTGCATGCTTAATCTGGGCCTCTGTTTCCCCATCTGTAAAATGAAGTAATTAGATGAAAGACCCTTTTTGATGAAACAGTCTATGACTGCCAACTGATAGTTTTCATATATATTCTCACAAGAAAGCTGTATGCAAGGAAGTGGAAATTACTGGGATAAATGAGGTTTAGAGCCAGTGTTGATTGGTTTACTTCTTACCAAGTTTTAGAGGGCCTCAAAGGCATTGTGGGAATATCTTGGGCAATATGTGTGATGTTGCAAACTTTAAAGAGTTTGTGACTGTGTCTTCATACAGAGTGTGAAGTTGTTCAATAACTGTGGAATGATGAACAATATTGCCTGGTGCCTATTGGTTCTATTTTCCTTTTTTGAACTTACTCTGATCGTACCAATTCTTATGTCTACATATGATGTTCTTTTCCATATGACAATCCCCAGTAGTAATTGACTTTACTGCTTGTTGAGCTCAAGCTGTCTTTATAATGCTGGATTGGTCTCTTGGGTAGGGGGAGTAAAGGAACTACATTAAGATGAAGACATTGCCCCTGCACTTGAGAAAGAGACATATAAATGACTACTCATAGAGGTACAATGAAATAACAGAATCAAATTGTGAACAAGGTCATATAAGGGTGGGGTGGAAGAAGAAATTAGTTCTGATTGGAGAATTGGGGAGGATTCATACATGTACTGAAGAGGTATCTGAGTTGAATCTAGAGAGAGAATAGCTAACATTAAAATATGGAGAAAAAGATAAAAGGTTATTTCAGTCAAGGAAGAGATGTGCTTTTTGTATTGAAGCAATAGTAGGACTCTCTAAGTACATGAGTATAGGAAGGACATGGAGTATTTGGAGAAAAATGAGTGGATGTAGAGAGATCAACAGGTGTTTATTGCTGTAGTATAGGCAAGAGATGATGGTTAACTTGGCCAGAAGAATAGCTGTGGAAGAAGAAAGGTGGGCAGATATGGGCTAGATTTAGAAGATAGAATCAATAGAACTCGTGGATAGATTTCATATGGGGATGAGGGAGAAAGGGGTATAGATGAATCCTAGAGTTCTGGCTCACACCACTAGAAAAGTACTGCCATTCACTGAGAAAAGAAATACCTAGGGTATATAGAATGTCATGCACTCAATTTTGGGCATGTAGGTTTAGGCATCGATGTGAAGATGTCAGGTTGAAGCTCAGTAATAAGTCACAGTAGAAATGTGCTTGGGAGCCCTGTGGGTGGATGAGCTCACTAGAGAGAAGAGACAGATACGGAAAAGAAGAGTCACGTTTCTCGGACTGGGTGAACATTGAGGGATTTCGACCAAAAGCTGGGCAGAAGATGCTGACTGACAAAGGAAAGACAGAATTGTGCATATGCATTTAATGATATAGATACAAAGGGGACAGTTAATACACAGGATACTCATCTGGGAGAGAAGGTGGAGGAAATACTGAGAAAGACACGGTAAGGCAAGACAATGGCAGAACGACTCAGTGTTGACAAATGCTCAGATATTCTTTTTACCTCCACTTCTTCATGTATTTTATCTTTCTTTGTTTCTAAATAATACTTCGATACATTTGACTTATAAATGTGTGTGTCTTAAGTCTGACCTCTCTTCTGAGCTCCAATCCCACATTTTTAGCTGCTTGTTAGACATCTTTACCTGAATCACCTGGGTGCATCTCAAATTCAATACACACGTATACTCGAACTCTTTCCACCTTCCTTTTCCTTCACCTATGCTTTCATCTTTGTTACAGATCATATAATAGACTGTTACAGTCTTGAATTCGTGTGTGCTTGTGCACCCCCACCCACAATGTGAAGTCACAAAACAGTGAAAAAAGGCAATGCTTTCGTAGTCTTTATATTCCCATTATGCCTTATCCTGGGCCTTTCATGTAATCATACTTAATAAAAGTTTGGTTCAAATCAGTGTGTTGTTAACAAGTCATATACATTTCTGGAACTCTGCCTTTTACCATGTGAAAGACATAAAATTTTCAAAGATGAAAAAAAAAAAGTATGGTTAATGAGGTGTATATAAAGAGAATTAAAACGTTGGTTATTCCTGTATGGAAAAAAGAAAGCAAGGGACCATTTGATGTCTAACCTCTGTATCCATTGTGAAAGGGGGTGTAAATAAATAAAAAGCTGCCTTTCAAGTCTGTGAAGTCTTATATATTCATTATGGAGGCATTCTAATCATTGCCCCAATTTGAAAAGCCTGAATAAGCAGGATAGAGGAGAAACAGTTTGGTTGGAAATATTTTCCCAGTGGTGAGCATGGCTCTGAAGGTCAAATGGGTGGGCTGATGTCAGCTGATGACACTCGATTGGCCTTACTCAGCCAGTATCTGTTCTGATTGGTTAGTGCCTCTGTGCTTTAGAAGTTATTCTTGAAATAAGCTTTTGGCTCACTTTGAATTCTTTTTGCCCCAATTATCTTAAATTTCATTTCAATTCTAAATTTTCTATCTCTATTTTATATCTCTTGGACTGTTTTAAAACTAATGCTTTTCTTGGGTAAAATTCTGTAGAATGTCAAGCCATGAAGGTTGAATATGACCTAATATTTCTTGAAGGTTGGGATTCTAAATTAACACTGAAAGTTTCTGAAGATGATTTTTTTTTTACTTACATCATCAGCTTAATTTATTACCCTTTTCATTCCAAATATGTTTCTGAGATAGGTCTTCTAACAGTGATTTTTATTTGTATTTAATTTGGAATGAATGATTACAGTTGTTAAGATACCTTTTACAAAAAAAAATATATATATATATTATATCTGACCCTTGTGGTAGGCAGAATATTGGCCCTCCAAACATGTCTAGCTCTTATAACCTGTGTATATGCTATTTTGCATGGCAAATGAGAAGTGAGGTAACATATAAAATTAAGGTAGCTAATAAGTTGCTATCAGTTTAAGATAAGGAGATTATCCTAACTAACCTGGTGAGCCCAGTGTCCACATAAGGACTCCATATAAGAGTCCTTATATGTGGAAGAGGAAAGCAGAAGAGAAGGTCAGTCTTGATTGTCTGTTGCTGGTTTTGAAGATGGAGGGGAGCCCTGAGCCAAAGAATGTGGGCAGCCTCTAGATTCTAGGGATCCTCAAACTTTTTAAACAGGGGGCCAGTTCACTGTCCCTCAGACTGTTGGTGGCTATTGGAGAGTGCGGTGCACATTCCACACATGCGCACTGTGGGCCTGGGACAAGTCAGCTGCTAAGCAGGACAGGCAGCAGAGGCAAAAACACCCCACAGGGGGGATAAATGTCCTCGGTGGGGGCCGTACTTTGAGGACCCCTGTAAGAAGGTAGAAAAGGAAAAGTAACTGATTCTTCCTCAGAGCCTCCAAAAGGAATTCAGGTCCAGTGACACCTTGATTTTGACCCAGTGAAAACCATGCCAGACTCCTGACCTATAGAGTTATAAGTTTGCATTGTGTTAAGCCCCTAAATTTATAGGTAATTTGTTTACAGAAGCTATAGGAAACTAGTAGAAACTTTATTTACTGCTGTTTGGCTATTTGAATTTCTTGCATCTCATATTCTAGATGCCAGACATTTGTGATTTTTACTAGAAAAAGTAGCCTAATTTTACTTTATGTGATCAAAGGCAACCATGCTCATTCTCATAAAATTTCTTACCTATACAAAATTAGATAATTTGTTTTGCTATTGAATGTGATTATTTTTCTTTTTGACTATACATAAATATTATGAAAGTGTATTTTGGGATAATTTACCATATGTTTTTGATATTGAGGTCAATTTGATAACTTACATATCAAAAGTCATGCAAAATAACTTTGAGCAAACTATAAAAAGGAGAATATGGGCCAGGTGTGGTGGCTCATGCCTGTAATCCTAGTGTTCTGGGAGGCTGAGGTGGGAGGATGGCTTGAACTCAGGAATTCGATACCCGTTTGAGACCAGCTCTGCAAGAACAAGACCCTGTCTCTACTCTAAACAGAAAAATTAGTTGGGCACCATGGCTCACACCTGTAGTCCCAGCTACTCGGGAGGGTGAGGCAAGAGGATGGCTTGAGCCCAGGAAGGTGAGGTTGCAGTGAGCTACGATGACAGCACTGCACTCGGGTGACAGAGCAAGACTCTGTCTCAAAAAAAAAAAAGAATGTTTGAACACTCTTGTTTGAATGCTTAGATGCTTAATAGTTATGACATTCGCACTGTAAGGAATGAATAGTCATTTCCTATTTGGTTTGTTAGGGAACACTATTTACTTGGTTGTGATTAATATCAATATTGTCTATTGGTTCCCACCTTTTGGAATCAAATTATAGTGAAAGTACGTCTGTCATTATAGAGAAGATATAAATGTTTTCAATTTGGATAATATAAAAGTAAAGGGAGAACTGACAGAAGTGGGAGGGGAAAGGGCAGAAGGTGAGGAAGAGAGTAATGTAATGTTTGAGGAGTGAAGAGGTGTTGTCTCTAGATGACAGAATAAAAAGCATACGTTTAGGTTATTCGTTAAAGATAAAGGTAACCACTAAAGGAAATAAAAATATTTGAATAACTATGTTAGGAAAAAGGATAGGAAAACTGGTGGACTCTAAATACACTGAGTTCCCATCAATGAGTTCAGAAAGTTGAAAGATGATTTCTGAAGTTGATCAGTTCTGACAGAAATGCTTATTTAGAGAAAAGCTGTTAACATTCAAAAAGACTAAAACAAATATATAAAAGAGTTGCCCCTGGAGAATACAATTGGGCCACCCTTCTGTACCATTTAATTTTTTATAGTCAAAGTGGTTCTTACATAACTTACATTGTGAGTAATGCTTACAAACCGTTACATAGTTTAAGGCAGGTTGTCAAACTTTTTTATTTTTTTAATAAAGGTCCAGATAGTAAATATTTTAGCCTTTGCAAGTCATGTGATCACTATTGCAGCTACTGAACACTGCTGTTACAGTGCCAAAGCAGCCAGCCGTACACAATACTTAAATAAGTGAGCTTGGCTGTGTTCCATTAAACCTTTATTTACATAAACAGTGATAGGCAGGATTTGGCCCATGGACCAGTTTGCCAATTTCTGTTTTAAAGAGTCAAATAGTGCTAAAAGGCCCATAATAAAAACAGTGGTCAATTGGCACCCTCCTGCCCAAACCACTTCTGAGAAGCTCTCCAAACACTTTAGTCATTTTTTGGTATTTTTCTCCATAAATATAAATAATTTATGAGTCAAGGGACAGCAGTGTGCTTTGGTTTCTAAATAATTTGCTGCTATCCCTTTGTTCACCAATTTTAGACATTATCTATTTATATCCTATTAAGATACTAGATGTCGTCTTCTTGTTGCTTTCTTCACCTTTTCTCCTCCTCATCTCCCTAAATTGTTGTTGAAATATTTGTTTAAATCTATGTTCAGTGGTGGTGTTATGACTATGCAGACTTTGTTCAGTCTTGAGCCAGTAGCTATGGTTGCTTCTTATGTAAAATTTTTGGTTTTCCTGGAGTTAATAATTTTATTGCTTAGTTTTCTTTGAATCTCACACTTTCTTTCCATTCCTTCTAATAGTTGTATAAAATGACTCTCACTGCAGTATTCTAGAGTTAAAACCATCATAAAATCTATTGATTTTGTTTCCTTTCCTGATAATGTTCCTGGATCCCTTTATTGTCCTGATCCAATCAGGGATGGTGGTTCTCTAAGCTTCTACATAGTTATCATATTAATTACTGTCACTGTCTGAGAATTCCCTTTATATCCCTTCTGTGTTGGGTCCTCTGTTTCTGGGTCCCTCATTTTGGTGGAGCACGTTCATCTAATCACCTGTGAGGCATGGCTTGGGAGGAGAGAGGATTGGTTGTAAGCCTGGCTTCTACCCTGCTGGGATTGGGTGGGGTAGCAAGGTTGGTGTGTATATCCCTGTTTTCAGTCTGTAGCCTTTTATATTAAGCCCTTCTCTATGCCTGAGAAGTCTTGGAGTCTTGGAGATTGAACTTGCTCTGGTTCAACTTCTCCAGAGATTATATCTCTTGCTTCTTGACAGGTGAGATAGTGGGGGGAACACCTACATAAGAGTTTCATCCTTCCCTTAAATGGTCAGGCAATTTTTAAAATAATTATTTTTAATTATGGGTACATAGTAGTTATTATATATATTTATAGTATACATGTGGTATTTTTGATACAAGTATATAATGTGTATTAATTAAATCAGGGTATATGGGGTATCTGTCATTTCAGGAATTTATCATTTATTCATGTTAGGAACATTCCAATTCCACTCTTTTTTTTTTTTTTTTTTTTTTTGTTTTTGTTTTTGTTTTTGTTTTTGT